>JAOXNJ010161689.1:0-10750 GCA_028566655.1 Metis holothuriae
TAAGGCTTCGCGGCCTCCTTGAGTGTTGACGTAGTCTTTGTAAGCTTGGCCAATTTCGTTTGCCAGGGTTGCGCCTAATGCATCAACAGCGGCGAGCTGCAACGCGGCCACAACACCTTGATCAAAAGGCCGACCGTTAATCGCTGAGTCAACACCTAACTTAATAATATTTTGCAGGCTGTTATCGATCATGCCCCGGCCAAAGCGTTCTATGGAGTGAATAGAGGCTTTTTGGGCATCAGAAAGATCGCCAAGCAGGCTATCGCTGTTAACACCTAATTCCGTCATTACGCCATGGGTTACCCCTGCGGTGACAACGGATGCTAACAGGGCTTGTACGTTTTCTTGTTTTTGTAATTCTCTGAAGGTGGCCAGTACATCGCCTTGATTATTGATGAGCGATAAGCTGGCTTGGCTAGCCAGTGTGGTCATCGCTGCATTGGCAACGGAACCGTAAAAGGTGGTTGTGGTAACAGTGCCTGCTGCGGTTGTGGTTGTAACCGTACCTGTCCCTGCGCCAAAGGCTGTATTTAACGTCGCTGCGCCCGCACCGCTGGTGGCAATGGCAACGGCAATGGCCAATACGGCTGCGCCTTCGGTTGTTAAACCTTGCTGATCTTTATGCCAGGATTCATACAGCATTTGCACTTTTTCTATGTCAACGTCATCGCGTTTGTATAACTCGCCTATCCACTCAAGTCCTTTAATGGAAGACAGCTCGCGGATGCGTTGTTCAGCCTTGTCGGTTGCAATCAGCTGGATTTCATAGCCGTTTACTGCATAAGGAATAAACTTGCCTTTGAAGCGATTGTATTCACCGCGTTCTGAACGTGAGCCACTGCTCTCAGAAGCTTGCCATACAAAATTGCGTTTGTTGGTCGTTTTATTGTAAAGATGATTTAATTTATCAACGGTCAGTTTGATCTTGCCTTGTGATTTTACTTCGATACGGTCGGCTTCAAAATCCGAAGAGCGCAGTTCGGTATCGTTACCGCTGGTGAGCTCAATCACTGAACGCGATTTGATGGTTGTGGGTACCAATAAGTCATTTGAGCATTGTATCTGGGTGACGCGACGCTCATCTCCCCAAGCACCTTCTTGCCTGAAAGGAATCTCACCTTGTACCGTGGAATAGAGTCCTCCCGTCACCATATCAGGAAGGCCCGCGAGCGAACCCATGCTGTTGACTTTTTTGGTGACTTTAATGTCGCAGGTATGAATACGTTTACCGTTTTTAAGGGTGAGTTTATTGCCAGCATCGATATCGACGCGCTCACCTGCAATCGCAGCCGCTTCAATATCAACATCACGGCCTGCGTCGATCAGGACATTGCCCCCCGCATTAAGCTGTGAGCCGCGCTGGGTTTGATAAGTATGCGTATAGTGGGTGGTTTTAACAGAACTGCTTATGATTCTGTTGGTCTTCTTCTTTTTGGTGCCGGTAACGGTGGTTTCATCCACTACCGAGGTGAGTATAATATCTTGCTTGGCCTTTAAGCTAAGATCTTGCCCAGCGTCGACATCAACAATACCGGCAATGGAGCCTTGCGCCGACTCGATATGCACGTTGCCGCTTGCGGCAATGTCGGTGACTTGATGCTTGGTATCGGTGGTGACTTCGTTGCGTGAAACATCTGTGTGTACAGAAGTTGTTTTTTTATCGGTGGCGTCAAAAATAACATTCCCTTGCGCTGTTACCTCGACATTATTAGCACCCTGAACAGAGACCGAATTAAAAGCCAGATTGCCGCCGCTTTGGATGCTGACATCACCCTCTGTATTGGGGGTCGAGGAGAGACCACAGAGCGTATGGAGGTCATCCATGTAATTGGGGCCGCCGATGAATGCTAAGACGGATTGGTTGTAGCCCTTTTCTTCGCAGCGCTGTAAAGGCGTTTTTTTGCGTTCCAGATCGGCTAAATACTGCTGATACAAAGGGCTGTCTTCATCGCCAGCAAAAAAAGAAGCAATGGAGTCGCGTTCACTTTTTTCTATCCTCTGCTCAGAGGTCAGTCCATCATCGAGCTGAGCGAAAAGTTTTCTACGCTCGACATCCATGTTGTCGAGTTTTTCCCTAAGATCAATAAACACTTGGGAATTGTCGACCTTTAAATCTGCATCAGATATTATGCGTAGGCCTGCTCCTGAAAAGGCAGTATCTTGAACCGTTGCCTCTTTGTTTCTTAGGTGAACATACAACTTGCCATTGAAGCTTTTAATCACTCCTCCCATAATGCTGTCGGCCGTGATAAACTGTTCGTCATCGGTGATCATGCCCGCATCCGAAGCCAGATCAAGAGTGCCGACATTCCAAACAGCGGTTTTGCTGTAGATCAATGCGCCGATGCCGCTGAATTTATCCGCTTCTTCTTTGGTAGCATAAAACCTGGGTAACAATAGGCGTTCGCCATCTTTATAATGAATTTCTGGCCAAAGGATATTCTCGTTAAGCGCTTCAACTTGACTGGGTGTTAAGGGTGTACCAATGGTTAAACCAAGGCGTTTCATTTCTGCTAAGGCTGCTAGATAAAAATAGCGGTTTCTAACCTCGTCGGAAGGGAAACTGGTAACGAAGAAATGTTTGACGGTATTACCCATTTGGCGACTGATAAAGCGCTCTTGATAATGGGTATTCCCTAGCAATCTGACCGATTGGCTTGGATGATAGTAACCCAATTGATCATAAAAAAATTGAATGCCGCGATGCGTTTTTGGATTCAGGGTAATCGGTGTATTGTAATAAGGTTCTGAAGCAGCACCTCGCTCTTCGCTGCCTGTTTGCAATCGCAGCGGGTACTGGACATATTGGATGCGTTGCGAGATAGCATCTAGATCCTCCGTTGCAGCGGCATAGGTTTGCGCTGCCGCTGCAACGGGCGCGAGCAGACTCCAAAAGAAAAAAAATAACGTGAATAGAGCGGATCGTTTTTGGACCAGCACATTACGAAAAATATTCATTTCATAGACTCCAACCTAAACCCTGATGCAGTAACCTTGTGTAAGAAAATTGCATAAGCCTTTGATAAATAGTTATCAAAAACTTATGCAATCGTTATAAATTAATCAACTCAATATTAGGTGCCGGAAAAAGGTTTGATTTGTGACCATAAAGGTGAATCAATTTCGTCAACAACAAGTTTCATTCTTGAATTTAACCTATGTCCATGATTAATCATGTCTCTGGCCCTAGTCGTAGCACTGGTCTTTAGAGTGTATCTATCGCCCACGTCAACTGCTGGGTATACAGTATTTGAATCATAGATTCTTCGTGTTTGTATTCGATCATGAGAATTTGGTTTATGGTCATTTGGATTAAAACCCGTTGACTGCACACTGAAGTTAACGGCACTTTTGTTAGACCCTAAAATATAGCCTGCATTAACTACTGAACTCAAAGCACTACCATCTTTTTGAGGTGCATGATTAAAATACTCTTTAGTATAGGACTTTTTTGAAGCACCACTCCAACTATTAAATTTCTTTTGTTGACGATACCCTGAAATTTGATAAGCATTGCTGTAAGAGGTGTTTCTTATTCTATTTATATTTGCGTGTAAATACCTTGCTTTTAAAACGCCTAAATCGTTATCTACAAAATCCGCATTTAGCGTAAGATCATCATGAGCTGCAATTGATGCGGGTGCCATAGCTTTAATCTGGGATAAATTTTTACCAGAACGACCTATTAAGCGATGCTGAGCATCCTGTAGTAGTACATCATCGCCCCAACGTTTGGCACGACGTTCTTGTAAAAATACCGTATCCATTGTCCACACATAACGCCCACCACTGGCTTCAGTACTGCGTGCATTTTTATTGAAAATGTCATCAGCGTTAAGTGTGATATCATAGCCATGAATCTCGTTTTTATTATACAAATCACCCGGTGTTTTAAAGGTTATTGCAGTGCTTGCACCCTTAACCGTACCATTATTGACAATATCACTGCTGGCACTAAAAAGTGCTTGACTGCCACCCAACGAGAGGGTGCCATTGTTCGTTATAGCGCCGATGGAATTAACGCTGAAATTGCCACCAAAATTATTGTAACCAGAAAAACTGACGCCTCTACCTATTAATTCAAGATTATTCTGAGTTGAGATGCCTGAAACACTCAACCCACCTTCTGCTTCTAGGGTTGACTGTTCACCTTGTAGCAGTTTGAGCAAATTAAAGCTATTGGTTAAATGAACACTGCTTCTCAAGGCTATTTTGGTGTTTTTGGCATTAAAATGGGCATTATTTTCGAGTGCGATTGTATTAGCTTTAAAATACGCATCTTGAGTACGATAGGTACCGTCTGCTTCTTTTGAGGTTTGGGTACCATCAAATACGATCCGATTGCCTGACTCAAGGGCGATTGAACCCACATCCATATTGCCAATCAGTTTTATCAGTTCCTGAGCTTTTACACTGAGCTTATGGTCTAGCATGTTAATATGTTTAGCTACAAAGGTCTTAATAAGGTTCTTATCTAGGACCAGTGATTGCGTTAAGCTGACGTTATCAAGCTCTAACGATTTATAGCTGTCTGCGATTTTAAATTTGGCATTGTGGGCATTGGCTATTGATAAGCGGGCGTCTTCATTGCTAAAGCCTTGAAAGTCGTAAATCCCCTTGACGTTATGCTCACCTTGCATATCAATATGACCGCTGACCTTCAGATCTTGATCAGATTTAATTGAACTGCCTTTAAGGGTTTTAAAGTTTTTTGTCAAGAATCTAATGGTTTTTCCACCTTCTATGGTTCCTGCCACTTCCAAATCTGCAAGCTCTGATGATGGATACCCCTTGACAATCACCTCTGCGTTAGAGGCAACTTGCCCAGTCGCACCTATTGCAACCTTTTTGGCTTGTAAAGACACTTCACCTTCACGGCTAATCGTCTCACCACTTAAAATTTGTTCTAGACTCATTGAGGCAGGTGAGCTTTCCTGCTTTGCTTTTAATATCCCATCGATTTGCACGGTTTCCTTTGCAGCAATTTTAATGGCATCTGATTCTATTTGACTGCCTTGCAGTTGTTGAAACGCTTTATTGGCAGCGACTTCAAAATCCTGTTGGGCAATAATATTACCGGCTATACGAACACCTGTGCCTTCGGCGTGCGCTTGTAAAAAGATGCTGTTTGCGTGCATACCGCCTAAAGCACCCACATCAATCGCCATCTTATCATTCAATTCAGCAACCATTTCACTTTGGCCTGTTAAATAGGGCGAACCCAGTTGATAACGAACATCCGTGCCTGTTAACAATCTAAGGGTGGCTTGGGTATTGCTGCCTGCTATTTTACCGTCGATTTTTATACTGGGACTGACGATATTGAAATAATTGGTAGACTTATAATCCAAGCCATTGCTTTGAACATGAACTTCACCTGAACGCACATCAAAACCCTTGAGCGTCCCATTTTCTTCATCAAAAAAAGGGGTTCCCGTGGTTAAAGTGGCTGTATGGATATTTTCGAAACTACAGCCATTACAGTGAATGCCATTGGGATTGGCCAAGATGTATTCAGCGCTATTGCCTAAAATGCTGGTATTTCCTTCAAGGCTGGACGTAGAAGCGCCTACCACTTCATTTAGAATAATGCTTGCGGCATTGCCATTAAGGTTATCGTTAAACATGGGGCTATTGTTAATGACCAAGCCCTGCTGACCGACGTTGAATGTTTCAAATTTATTGTGCGACAAGCCATTGCTGGGTTCTGCAATGTTCAAAACGGTCTTATCTTTGATTTGCGTTAAGTCGGTATTAGTGCCTGAAACAACGATGTCATTCGCCTGCACGGTCGACACTGAAGAAATCGCCAGCGCCAGAAGACTCTTCTGAATGTTAACGGACGGTTTTGCTTTCATCAATTTTTCCTTTACTGCATTTTTCTGCCAGTCTCATTGAAGACAACCCTGAAAGCCCCTCATCACGCACATGAGTTAGCTGTCGGTGGATCGCCCTGTCTTGAGCAGTGGCTAAAAATTAAGGCTTGTCATTAAGCGAAAATGGTGGTGTTTTGGGGTGACCTTTGACGTGCCTGTCAAACCGTATTCCCATTGCAATTGGGTTGTCAGGTGCTTATGGTAAAGCTGATAACCCAGCGCCATCCCTTGCAAGGTGCCGCGTTCATTGGCTTCACGCCAATCTTTGATGACGCCTCCGAGATCGTAGGCGGCGACAATCTTGTGATTAAGAGTGACAAGAGAGATAGTGGGCAACGAATAATGCAGTTCGTTACGCCACACAAACCCGCGATCACCCTGTAAATCACCGGATTCAAACCCTCTGACGGCGTACTGGCCGCCGATGCTGATGCGTTCGCTGTTGTAGAGGGTGTCGTGACTCCATAGGCCGTAGACACTGGTATTCCAAGCAAAACGCTGCTGTCCTAGGGCAAAGGGTTTATAAAAACTGAGGTTTGACGTCCAGAGGCTATAAAGCGGGTCTGGCGTGGTTTCGTCGTGGTTGATGCGCTTTTTTGCATCCCACCAGGGTAGACCGCGTTCAAAGGTCACCGAACCTGATAATACACCGCCTTGCCATCTGCGACTGTGCTCCAATCCCATGGACCAGGCGCTGGCTTTGCGCGAACTGACACCCACAAAAGTCTCTTCTACATAATTGCGAGTTTCGCTGTGCTTTAATTTTCCTGAGACCTGGGTTTTACCCAGTTGATCGCGATGAATCACCCGTGCAATGGCTAATTGATGATTACGGCTATTGCCTGAAGTGCTATAGGTTAAGGTTTTGCCTGTGATCGGGGTTTTGTATTCGTATAATGAAGAAGAAAAGTTAAAGGTCCAATATTGATAAGGCACCGATACATACGCGGAATAACTGCGACCATAACGATCATAGCGATTGGCATTGAGTTCACGCGCATAACTGAAGGCCCACAATTCATACAGCCCCAAAATATCTTCAAAGCGAGTGCCGTAGGTGCTTTGGTATTTGCCCAGCGTTTTCGAACCCTTATTCGCTAAGCCAGTAGACAGTGACCAAGGCTTACGAGTGACCGAATACAATTTAACCTTGGAAGTGCCTTCAGTCTCACCCGGTTCTAACAGCATTTTGGCATCGTATCGTTTC
The DNA here is from genome assembly GCA_028566655.1 of Metis holothuriae. Classification (NCBI taxonomy): domain Eukaryota; kingdom Metazoa; phylum Arthropoda; class Copepoda; order Harpacticoida; family Metidae; genus Metis; species Metis holothuriae. The sequence goes on from JAOXNJ010161689.1 coordinate 7,084, forward strand.
AGCCGATTGATTTGATCAATCGCTTGCTCCAGGTCTCTGAGGTTTAACACCGCATGCTTGGGCCGGTACAATACCGTATTAAACCCACCGCGTGGTTGCGATTCATCTGCGGATGTAGAGGGTGTTTCCGCCTCTTCTGACCGAGGGCGCTCTAGAATTTCAATGCTTTCGTACCGACCTTCAAGCACCCACAGCTTTAAAACCCCATCGGTAAAACTTTGTTTAGGGAAATACACCCGCGTGGTAATAAAGCCCGCACGGATATAATGGTTGGTTAAATCCGCTTGCAGTTGCTTCATTTTAACGACCGATAAACACTGATTCTGGTAAGGCTCCAGCAATCTCTGCTGATCAATGTCGGGCAGCAGGGTTGCGCCTTTAATCTCAATCCGTTCAAAGCGAATGCAGGGGGCCTCTGCATCCCCTTCAGTACCTTTTGTTGCTGCATCGTTTTCCGTTGCTGTGTCTGGTGGTGTTAATGGCTCCAACGACTCCAGCGCTTGCTCGCGGTTAAGCTGTTCTTGTTTTAGTAAATCTTGCTGCTGCTGCTTGATGCGGTCAATTTCCTCAACGGGTAATTGCGCATAGCACATATTACTTACACAATAGAATAGGCAAATCCAAAGCCTATATTTTATTAAGCGCATGCTTACCCCAGACCCGCAAAAATCGACGCCGCGTAAGAATTGACTTACGAGAAATTGGGCGCAATATTACCCATATATTTGCATATGTCAAAGGTTTTATAGAAGAGTGTATGAATGAAAGCCCTGGATCATCAAGTTCAATCTCCAGGTGACTCAATAGGCTTATTAAAAGGCTTTTTCTTTTCGAGAATACCTAATAAAAAAGCAGCAAAGTTTCGCTCATTAAATAAGCAAAGCCTGTTATTAATATTTTCCTTTATGGCAATATTCAGTGACGACTGCATTAATCAGCGACGGTCTTGTGTATTCAGTGATTGAGAGGTGTTTTTCGTAATCAACTGACTAAGCCTTGTGTCGTTATATTGACGAGTCGATTGATATTGGTCATAGAATTTATCCAAGAAAGCCAGCAGCGGACGCGGATTGACGGCGAAATGGCTGATGGAGCAAACTCAATGCCTACAGGGATTTTGGGCTGGCATCGGCATCTTAACGTATGGCCTTGGACGCTAAATACTTAACAGGTACAAACAGGCGGGGATTAGGCTAGCCAGGTCGGAACCCCAATAAGCCCCTACTGATTGGGGCTTATTGTCGGGCTTGGCTTAGCGGACGTCTTTAACACTCTTGAGCGGATAGTGTGCTGGATAAGGGTCGCGGGCCACTCCAGAATCTACGGCTGCTCTGGCAACGGCTTCAGAAACTCGGGTGAGTAATCTTGGGTCCATGGGTTTTGGAATAATGTAGTCACGACCAAACTCCAAGCGCTCGACGCCATAGGCGCTCAATACATCAGCGGGCGCAGCTTCGGTTGCTAGCGAGCGAATGGCCTGCGCAGCGGCCAGCTTCATGGCTTCATTGATGGTCGTTGCACGTACATCCAGCGCGCCGCGAAAGATAAAGGGGAAGCCCAACACATTGTTGACTTGGTTCGGGTAGTCGCTGCGGCCCGTTGCCATAATCAGGTCGTCTCGCACTTCGTTGGCTAGCTTGGGATCAATTTCAGGATCCGGATTTGAACACGCAAACACGATAGGATTCGCTGCCATTTTGGCTAACAATTCTGGCTTTAATAAATTAGCGCCAGAAAGCCCTAAAAAGGCATCCGCGCCGTCAATCGCATCGGCCAAAGTGCGTTTATCGGTGTTGTTAGCAAAGATGGCTTTGTATTGATTGAGATCGTCACGGCCCGAATGAATCACGCCTTTGCTGTCGATCATGTAAATGTTTTCAGGGTTCATCCCGGCGCTGATCAGCAACTTACAGCAAGCAATGGCAGCAGCCCCAGCCCCTAAGCAAACCAGGGTGGCTGTTTCAATGCTTTTGCCTTGAATTTCTAACGCGTTAAGCATACCGGCAACGGTGACAATAGCGGTACCGTGCTGGTCATCATGAAAAATGGGAACCTTGCAATGCTCAATCAGCGCGCGCTCAATTTCAAAACACTTAGGCGCTTTAATATCTTCTAAGTTGATGCCGCCGAAGGTTTCTGCAATGCGTTTGACCGTATCAATAAAGGCTTGCGGACTCTCAGCATCGACTTCGATATCAATGGAATCAATGCCGGCAAAACATTTGAATAGCAGGCTTTTGCCTTCCATAACGGGTTTCGATGCCAGTGGTCCCAGATCTCCCAGACCTAAGATCGCCGAACCGTCTGAAATCACCGCAACTAAGTTGCCCTTGCCGGTGTACTTGTAAGCGGCTTCAGGGTCTTTGGCTATTTCACGGACTGGCTCTGCCACGCCAGGGCTATAAGCCAGCGACAGATCGCGCTGGGTCTGTGCAGGCACCGTCAGTGCGATACCGATTTTACCGGGGCTGGGGTATTGGTGATAGTCGAGCGCCGCTTGTTTCATATCTTCGGACATGGTGTCGTTTCCACTATGATGTCGGTTTCACTATGATGTCGGTTTCACTGAGGGTCAATGCGTTAATCGGAATGCTTGAGCACCCATGACGGTCAAGGGTTGTGACACCTACCCACCACTCAACGATGGCTGTCGTTCTAGCGGGGGCTGCTTGCGACCCAAGCGGCACAACTACCACTCCTTTCGCTGCAACCTCCAGGCTGACAGATTTCGATACAGGGGAAGGCTTTACGCAAAGGCTATGCCCTAGCGCACCAGTGAACGCACATTGTTCGTCCATAATAACAGGCCTTCGGTCTGCTCGCTATCCATCTCCACTCTTAAACAAACCCAACTCATCGAACCCTTTGTACGGTATTGCGTAGGTGACTAATGGAATTTTTGAGGTATTCCCCTTGCTCATACTCGCCGCTTTGAACGGCGGTTTGCACCCCAACTGCTTTAACTGACTGACGGCGCAATCTAGCCGGATTCTTCCATAGCTTATGTTGCAGGCTTCTCAGTCCCCTTATTCACCTGTCTTACCTACACAAGTCCACTGATCAACCTCAAAGGCATTGTGCAAGCAAATCAAGCGCTTGCCACAGCGTTAAGCGCAAAATGAATGGATTCCGCGACTGCGCTTCGCTTCGCGCGGAATGACGAGGGTGCTGACGTGCAGAATGATGAGACGATTAACGCGCGGGATGATGCAGTATTCGTCAAAGGGTTACTCTGGCCCAACAAGTCATGCCTTGACTCATGCACCGTCATGCTGCGCCGAGTCGCAGCATCCAGTCAAAAAACCGAGGTTGTTTGGAGAAGCTACCACCCTACGACCCTCATTGAAGGCTATTTATTGGCCAAGTCTTTTGAGTCATGAAATGTGACTAAGAGACAGTAGGTGGGGGAGGGGGCACGCGCCGATGCAGCAGCGGCCTTAACCTAACCCGTGCAGGCCGATATTGGCAATTTTTGCCGATAAATTGAGGGGTTGGCGCAGTTGTATCGCGTTTACGAGAAGGTTACCATGGCAGGCATCGCCAGGGGTTGTTAGCGCAACCCCTGGCGACTAACCACAATAACTTGGAGAATAAGTTAGTATGGCTATCTACCATGATACTGAGTATCGTGCCTTTCGTGCCAGTCTTTTACGTCCCATTGCGTGCA
>JAOXNJ010161800.1:0-10745 GCA_028566655.1 Metis holothuriae
CTTTAGTAATGGTAGTATGTAGTCGTTTTCAGTAGCTGTTTAGTCGCATTCGAAGAGCTTTTGGTCGGCTGAGAGACTTTGAGTAATGACAGCAGTCGTTAAAAAGCCTTCAAAGTCATAAGACCCACTTTGTACAAAGATTTAACAAAAGTATACCACAGATTAAATGTATAGCAAAAATTGACCATAAAATTGCCTATTTTAAGCACATTTCATAAAGGGGCGAGGACCCAAAGGCTTTAAGCACTAATGCCAACCAATCTTAAGTACTAATAAGCCATGTAAAAGCGAACTTTATTTAATAGTAGTCCTTGTAAATTAGGTATACATAACTACTTGATCTACTGTAGTAGTCCTAGTGTGCTTAGTAGTCGTTATTGTCGTCAAGCCTTTGTGATTTGCAGTTGGCAGGCGAGGCCCAATTTGCGTCAATCAAAGCAAGACTGACTAATGCCAAAACACATTACAGATTTATAACTAGCAATACTTATTATAGATGTACTTCAACAAATCTTCTACTTAATATATGTATTGATCTAAAAATGTGATCTAAAAATGTCTGAGAAACATAAATAACCATTGCACAATACTAGTACCTACTAGACTTTTGGTAAATGTTGTGTTTTTCTTGATATCTGTGCACTTTATATACTGTATTTTAGACATTTAGTAATTTAATGATCAATAAGAAAGGTCTTTTTAGCAAGTTATGCTTTGATAAGCACATTTAATAAGTAAATTTTTTTCTCTCAAAATATAAAAAGGTAAATAATAAATTAATAAAAAATATTAATTACCTCTGATTTGCCCTTGACCAAACAGAGTTCGACGTCAGTCCTGGTCGGCGGCCACAACAGTGTCTGCAAAAAACAGCCAAAAATATCGTTAAAAATTGCAAAAAAAAGGTCTTAAAAAAGCAATTTAAAACTCAAAAAAGACCTTTAAAAATGGGTTAAGATTAAAAATGAGTAACTTTAATTGACAAGACATAAAAAAGTGGTTCCTAATCCCCAATTTTGTATAATATGAAAGTGGACAGATCTGACCTTGCTCCAATTCGCATCAACCACTTAATTGCACACACATTGCAATTTCTCTGCACACTTGACTTGCAAAAAAAATGGAGTTTAATCACAATACCATATATGTACTAATACATTACTAAGTATTGACTAGTGAAAAATAGTAGTAGTGAGCTTAAAATAAGGAATTTTGCTAAAAAAATGTGAAAAAATCACTTAAAAATAGTCCTTTTTGGATCACAATTACCATTTTCATCACAAATTCCATTGTCATTTACTACTTTTATTTTACTACTCTTTATACATTTCTTTCTAAACTACCTTATAAAGCTCTTACTGCACCCTAAATTGTTTAATGTGCATTAAAGGGGAGCGTGGGAAAAATTCCTTCTGGTTGAGCGAGCACTAAAACCTTAGCAATAAGAATTCAAGAAATGCAAAAAAATCAAATAAAGCACCAGAAACATTGTTTTTTTATTTGGTTTTTAAAAACCTTGTGTGGAATCTCTTGCAGAGGATGAACTCTTAGCTGGAGCAGAACATTGCGTCCTCCTACAACGAGGACATGACGTTGATCAGGTTGACGGAGGACACGGAAGAGATGGCCGCCAACTCCAAGTCCAAGATGTTCAAGGCCAAGGAAGACTTGCACGTCTGCAACAACAAAACAAACCAGGAAATAATGACGTAATCCTCATTTGTCACGACAAAAACCATATTCTATCTATTCTTTCTTTTAAGTCATAACAATAATACACAATAATTTTAATGGTACATACTTATCTTAGGGCCCCAAAATCTCTTCCTTCTACCTCTTCATAACTAGTAAGGAATGACAGAAAAAAGACTTTAAAAAATGGCCTTTTTTAGCACACAATAAGTGTTTAAAATTAATCCAAATTAGCTCCACTCATGAAGCAATCCAAGGCCAAGTGAATTTAAGAGGCTTCAATGATTACTTACTTTATTACTTACTTTTACAACTTTTTAGTAGGAAGTCCAAGATACCCAAGTGCTAATGGACTTTATTGACTGCCCCCAAAAAAAGGCTTTAGCACACATTACACTAATACTGTTAAATCCTAATACTCAAATTATATACTTGTCCCTTTACAATATATTATTATTAGCTGTATTGTTTTCTTACTTTATTACTAAAGGGTTAATTCAGGGATTGATTGAGCTACTGCAATGGAGATAAGCTGAAAAGTGAGTACAATGCCAAATAAGGAAATAGTGCTAGAAGTGTTTTAAAACTTTAAGAGAATGACTTCACCTCATAATGACTTTATTCAAGGTCCCTTTTTAAGGCAACTTTAATGAGAATGCTATCACAGTTGAGGCCAATCAATCAATCAATCAATCAATCAATCAATCAATCAATCAATCAACCAACTATATTAACTCTTTCTCTCTCCTGTCCTTCCCAGACGTTTTAATGGCCAATGACAGCTGGGAATCTGTATAAGTGAAAAAGCACTGTAGTAAAAGTTGCTTGTAGCATTAAAGGAGGTAAATAAAAGTTGTCTCCTGCGGTTTGGAGGTCACGTAGAGCCATAAAATACTTTTGTTTGTTACCTACCAGCAATATTGACAACCAGTAAGTGCCATCAGCAAACCCTCTTTATTGCCTTGACCGAGGTCAAAAGTTTCATTCTAGCTAACTAAACACTTTTTATGAAGGACTTTTAAGCAATAAAGTCGACTACAATCACTGTACTACTATTAATACTACTACTACTACTACTACTACTGCTACTTATTTTTACTTTATACTCCTTTTATCACTATTTCCAAGTTTCCCTTTAATCTCTAATCTCTGTATATTTTATAGTGATTGTACTATGCTTTATAGTGGTTGTATTAATTACTGCTTTATTTGTGGTCTGTGTCCCTTTAAGATTGCTTTATATCAGTACAGAAGGAACAATGATATTAATACATCATGTGTTAAGTGTATGTTCTAATAATAACATTGATTAATACAGATATGAAGAGAAGGCAATAAAAAGGCAATAAATGTCCAATTTTTTTCTGTTCAAATATTTAATGTAGCAATAAAAAAAAGTGGGTTAAGAACTGACCCCACTAATAATGAAAAAAGTGCATTGAATAAAGCATTTCTTCACGGTTCTTGTTTAAACGTGCAAGAAAAGAATTGTTAAATAGATTTTGGGCACTAATAAAAAGTTGAGTGAATGCACTTCTCGTTCGACTTCTTAAGCATTAAACAAGTCCAAAAACTAACAAAATTGAGAATTTTACGTATAACAAGAGTAAATAAGAAGTATGTAATAATACTTTTATTCTATAGAATCTATGTAAATAAATGAAGTACTACGATAAATAAAGTATTGAATGTGCATAAGAGTGGCTCGTGCTCATCGATCCATCAACTCTGGGACTATGTAAGTACTCGATCTAGTTCCTGCTTTTGACTCATTTACTACATTATATACTTCATAGTAAAGTATGTAGTTGTAGTGGCTAAAAAAGACAAAATATGTAGTACATTATGTAACAAAAGTATTAGTGTATTTCCTTTTTAAACTAATGTCTATTATGAATGACTTCCTTTGAGTAGGCAAATTCGTTATTTTTGTGTACATAGTGAAAGAGTGGTTTTGGGCGCGGCCATCACGAGATATTTGCATGACCGACTCAAACTAGCATCGTGACCCTCCACACACCACAGCACTTTACGACTACAATACTAAAACTTCTATTACTACTACATTCTACTATATACTACTACTACGTACTACTACTACAACTACAATACTACTACTCCTACTACTACTTATATGTACTACAATACTATTACATTCTACTGTAAGTACTACATTCATATACTACTACTACAACTTCTATTACTACTACTTCTAATACTACTACAATACTACTAATTCTACTACTACTACAATACTTTAACATTCTACTACTACAATACTAGTACCTAATACTACAATACTACTACTTCTACTACTACTACAGTACTACTGCTTCTAATTCTACTACATTTTACTAGTACCCTAATGTGATTTAGTATGGGACAATGACAATCTTGTGAGTCCGCTCTCTGATTGCAGGATGACTTGGTGTTTGGACACCCAAAATCTCCAGACTTTGAGGAAGTCACTCTAAAACTCTACCCAAACATTGTGTAATATTATGTACTTCATTGTAGTGACAGTACAGAAATAACCATACTTCTTAGATGACTGAATGTATGTAGACATTGCAACTTTAGACCTTCCATGTCCTTTATATATTGTTATATTTTAAATTAAAGTAAAGAAAAACACAACAAACCTGCTAAACAAGGAGGTTTGAGTCCCTTAAACTTAACTACTTTATGTTCTTGTAGTAAATAAGGGTTCAAATATATTAAGTGCCTATCTTAAGTTATGGAGGACATGATAGGAGGAACCGGTTTCTAAATAAACGAATCAACCAGCTGGTCACACAGCTGGTCACACAGCTGGTCACACTTGCTTGGAACCATTTAAATCTAGAAGTGTAACTTTTTGGCCTTGGAAAAGGAGTGTGACCAGTTCTTTATTGGGGTCAACCACTACTAATGTAAATGGAGTTCCTCGTTACAAGATCAAAGTACAGGAAGAACGAAAATTTCTTTCTTACCACCTGTCCAATCTGACCTCAGAATGAGTGATGAACACACCAGGCCCTAATGAGATGCACCATTTATGTACTTAATGGGAGTGACCAGAAAAAAACTTCTGGAAAAGTTGCTGAAGGCTTGACTAATGATCAACAATATATGTATGTACACACTTGTATTATGTCCTCCATGTATTTATATCAGCTAAAATCGAATTAGTGGGAGATGTCCCAAATTGGCCCAAATTTCACCGATTTCACCACTAAACCACCAGAAATGGGTTAAATTTCCCCAACCAAATTTCTCTGCCTCCATCCCTATAAAAAGAGTATTGCACTAAATAAGCTATCAAATTTGATGAAAAATAGTTCAAAAAAAAGAGGGAAAAAATGAAGATACTCGTACCTATTTAGAGTGAAAGAGAGTAAAAAGTGCTTAAAATGGATCCATAATGAGTTGACGTCAGTCACTGCAAATACTCAAGGTTTTTAGTGAGAAGAGGAGCTGTCTGACTAATTGCCCATCTTTGACGGCCACCAGTCACTCAAATAATGAGTTTCTCTCCACAATTTGATGCACATTGAGAAAAGAAAAAAACTTGGGAAAAACACGCATTTCACCATTTAGTTTAAGTCTTCATTATTAAATGTACTTTATATAATGTACTTAAATGTAGAAATTTATATAATAATGGCTCTTTAGCTAATACTTAATTAAGTAAAAATACTTAGGTTAATGGTCAGAGCACAGAAAAACAACTTTCTTATATAAACCAGTAAAGCAAGTTAGTGAGAATTCATTATAAAAAAATGTCTTGAAAAAGTCAAAATAATCGTATGTCAAATATACATAAGCTAATAAAATCAAAATTTTGATCTTTTAATCCTACAAATTGTACATTTTATTGAGAACTCGTCTTGCTGCCTCTTTTAAAATCTAAATAAATCTCTTTTATATCCTTTATATCCTTCCTGGTCCCATTGATGTGGGATTGATTCTTCTTCCCTTTTCAGAGCTTGCTCAAAGTGTACATACATATTTCAAGGACTTTGGTACATGTGACCAGAGATCCCAAATTTGATAGCACGTCTTGGCCTCAAGTCTCACTACACAACAATGCTGGTAAAAGATCATGAGTAGCAGATGGAGAAGAGGATGGACAGTGTTAACTCAAGGTTTTGACCACAACATTTGCTTGAGCATTGGAATTCCCGAAATGCTCTCAAGTGGCATTACAAAGCATCTCATGTACTTTGCACAAAGCATCTTAAATACTACTTTCACTGCTCAGCAGGGGAGCCTTAACCAGTCAGAAGTCCTTAAAAACTTCGTTTCAGCACTAACTAAATATACTGAATAAACTGCTACTCCTATCATAAAAGTCTTTAGAACTACATACTCGTACCTACATACTGTAGCTATTTAGAAACATATTCTGTACAGTAAATGTGATATAGATAGGTTCACTACTAGTTGTTACTAAAAGTGGACGTTACTGTTGTTGTTGTCAAGTGTGAAGTCACTTTAGAGTGTGCCTAAAAGTGAGATTGGAGGGGGAAACCGATTTGGAGCCAATGTGTGGGAGTGGCATAACGCCTACACAAATGAAATTGTAGTAAAACTACGTACAAAAGTGCATTGACCCAATCTCTTTTTGGCTGAGAATAAAAGCTCTAATGAGAAGTTAAAGCTTGGTCAAAGCATAACTAATGAGGAAGTGACATTGCATTTAAACCATTTTGTATTTAAATTTTTTTATTAAACGAGGATTTTTAAAAAAGATCAAATTCCTTTCAAAAAAATGTCAGTAATCAATTATAATTATTGAGATCACGTGACAACTTTTAGAAATTCTAGTCAAACCAAACTTGTTTTGGACAATATGTAGTCCAATTTGAGATCTTGCTTATTGATCCTTATGAATACATATGATGGTTTATTAATAATCTTTACTTTTAGAAAATAGTATTAATAGAAAAACCACCTTTGATTAGTCACTCGATTCACTTAATTAGCAGCAAAAGTCGCCTTTAGACACACTTTATAAATGAAAAAACTCTATTGTACCTATAATGCTAAGAAAAGGGAAAAGGTGGACTTTAAACTCGATTTTTGACGGTTGTCAAGAACTGTGGACATGGTCACAGAACTTTTCCTCAATCCATTTTCACTCTGTTAATGAAAAATGAAAATTCGAGAAAATTGATGGAATTGGAAGCTGAAGCATCTAATGAAAGTGGACACCAGCACTACCATTACTTACTACTTAAGTGTCAATCGAACCACACCTCTTATTTCTACTATTATACGAGTGTGTAGGACGTAGGTACAGTAGTAAAAGTAATAAAAGTAATAAAAGAGCAGTAATAAATCTTGTTGGTCTTATTAAGTGCAGTTGAATTGTGGCAGTTCCAAAGTGATTTTTCGGTTGCCTGAGGCCGCATTTGGTCATTTGAGTAAGGAAACGAAAGTCGAAGGACAAGAATCGCCTCCAGCCAACCAATTACAACGAGAAACACACTACAACAATCATAAATAAATACTTCATATACATGTACCTACGTAATTTTATTACATGAATTGTCTTTTTAAACTTAGTTTTTCAATTTTTTTTTCAATTTTTTTAAATTTTTTTATTTATGTTAGTATAATAATTTTTTTAAAAAAATTTTTACCTATTTACTACTTTTGTTGTGACTTTTGTATTGGCAATCATGTGAATTCTTTGATTTATGTCCACTTCACACGTACTACGAGTACTACATACTTAGTGTCCAAGGCGATCAGGGTGGACCAGTTCCAAGAGTTTCGGGTGCAGACGCAATCTGATTGAAGTAAATCCACACTTCCTACTTGGTGCAACCTTAATAAACCTTTGTATTCTTATTATAAGACAATATATGATAGCAATTGTTTGTTGTAAAAAAAAAAGAGTAAAAAAGAAAAATAGTATGTAGTAATTTTAGAGGTAAAAAGAATTATATAAAAAGAATGATTAAAAGTCAAATACCTATATATATAAGTTTTATATAAAACAAACGTGATTTGGACGTGACAGCTACTGGGACACGGTCGGACGATCAAGGTTTTTCTTGATGACGACAAAATATCGAAAAGTGTGACCAGCCGAATCGACCTTCACAATTTGCTCATTATAAGTACATACTTTTCATATATTGTATTAAATGTATCCAGAAACATTTGAAGTGTACAATTTTTTTTCCAATTTCACGTGACCAATGTCATTATTGAATTTATCTCATCTCTTTTTATAATATTATAGTGATTGCATTGTGTTTCGTTGATTGACTCGATTTTCCATTGCAGCGAACCACTTTCACTCCTGGCTCAAACAGGTTCCTTCAACACTGGCTCACAACATTTTCAAACAAACATAAGCATTTCAAAGGTTTCGCTGCCATTTTCAGGCAGTCACATAAAATAAGTACATAAACTACATTGCAAGTTTCAAAGTGAGTCATCACTTCATGATCCTTAATTTCATGTAGCAAATCATGACTGTGTTTAGTAAAAAGTGGACTTATCCTAATAAAATACCTAGGAAGAAAGTCACCACCATGTACATATACAGGGTGGTGCAGATAAATTGTCGCGTTTTTTAAGAATAAATTTTAAACTTCAGAATGACAGAATTATTAAAGGTATGCAATAAATAGCTTTTAAAGAACAAGAAATTCTCTATAATCTTTGTTAAAAAGATTTCTTTCCTCAATAAAGCCCTTACCTGCAATTCTATTGTAAAAAAACGCGACAATTTATCTGCACGACCCTGTACTACTTCTCTTTTACTTTTTTCTTGACGTGGCTCTATTTCCGCATGAATAAATAACAAACACAACTACTTAGCAAAATCGTTTTTTCACCACTAATCTCATATTTTATTTACGAGTCATACTATATATTTTTATTGTATGATTCTTCTTCTTTGACTATGGCTAATCTGGGCTCTCAAACATGAGCTTTGCTTGTTTGGCTTCTCCATTCATAACCGAATGATGACAATCACGATGACAATCACAACCAATGCACAAACAATCAACAACAATAATGTAAAATAACATAGCATTACAATGAAATTCTACATACGCCTACAGTAATGTTTGTGTATTAGAATAAGGTTTAATTATTGCAAGCAATTTCTAGACCCTTGAAAAGATTTAGTATTGATCGTAATATCAAGTTTAATCGATTGCTGTCAACAGATTGGATTTCATCTTTATGCCCATCCAACAACATTCCCAGGTCAATTTGAAAAAAGAGGGAAAAAAGCATCGATCACAAGGAATGTTCGAACACCTAGCTTTAATTTCATGCTCATTATGACCAAAAAACAGAGAATAAAACATATTATGTATTTCCTTACTAAAGGAACACAAATAAATTCTTTTATTTTAATTTTTTAATTAATAACTTTTATATCACAAGGCAATTTATAAAAAGCAGTCAAATTTTGTTCATGTTTTCTTTCCACCTACAAAGACTTCAAATTGGCTCAGGGCAATTTACAGGTGGCCAGTCACTAAATAAAGTACAGTTAGAACAAACAATGCTAGTCACTAACTATGTACTCTATGCAGTGAATGCGTGCAATATCACTGTTAAAGTGTGACAGTAAACCTAAACTTTGGCAAAATGTCGTCTCGTTCTCACACTTCCAAGACAATATAAGTCATTCAACAATAAGAAAATTGGCTTAGAGCAGTAGCAAGAAATCCATGTAAGTATATGTAGTAGAAGTAGCAGTATATTTAGTGGCAGTAGCAACAAAAATGGAAGTAGTACTTATTTCTTTAGCAAAAGTAGAAATAGAGAAAAAATATACAACATTAGTAAAAAGTAGTATTAACTAATAAGAATGTCTTTTTTTGCCTGGGGTCAAAAAGTGGGCCCTGAGGGGAGAGGAACTTTTGACTGTGACCAAGTACGTAAGATTTGATGAGTGAAACTCTGAGAAAGGCGGTGAAAAACAAGGCTAATTATGAAGAAACTAGAGACACAAAAGATTATTAGTACAGGGTCGTGCAGATAAATTGTCGCAATTTTTACACTGGATTTGTTCCAAAATAATTGTTCCTAATAGAAAACCCTCACCCATGCAACATTATGACTGTAGTGGCCGCAGTCAGCTCACTTGGAGCACCCAGCTAATCATTGTCTAGCATCAAATTGGTGAGGATCTTGAAAATAAACAATAAAAACATCTTTTGTTGAGAAAGTTGGCCAAATTTTTCGTTACAACGAATTTTCTCTGTCGTCTAACACAAGTTCCTCACGGTAACATAAAAAACGCGACAATTTATCTGCACGACCCTGTACTTTCTATGGTGTATCCATAATTAAATCGATATCTAGGTACGAGTACAGTACACAATTCTGCTCTAAACTACTCTAAAGACTCAATAATTTAAAAGAACCATAGTACATATATTATTAGCTAATGCAGCTCAACCAATATTGACCAATCAATCAATCAATCAATCAATCAATCAAGAGTGCAATCAATCCTATTTGCAGCAGCTCTAATGAGTCAAAAGTGAGACAGAAGTCTTTGTAGTCAAGGACGAATGTGGAGCGTCAGAACTGGGCATTCTGGCCCTGGGGCTCAATGTCACTCATCATTTAGCATTAGTATTACAGTAGTCATTACAGAGAAACGTAATCACTGCTATAAAATTGTCTGCAGTATTCAATAAAACCAATGCAGTATTCAATATGTACACCATTTTGTTTATTGCACTACTTTTGTGGACTAAAGAAGATTGTATGTATTCCGAGTTGATTATTGGACGCCAGATGACTCGTACGAGACGCAGCAGCAGTTGTACATAATCGTAGTAGTAAAAGAAGACAAAGAAGTGGCTTTGGCAGTAGTAAATGTAGTAGTTGTAGTAACTAGGTACAGGTAGTAGTCGAAGTAGTAGTAGTAGTAGTAGTAGTAGTAGTAGTAACAGTAGTGGTAGTAGAAGTAATAGAAGCAGTAGTAGTTGAATGTAGTAGTAGTAGTGTAATGGAATCGGCACTGATGAAGCCAAAGGTTCGCAAGCTACTGAGGATTTATTGACTATTACATGCAATTTATA
>JAOXNJ010162245.1:0-10742 GCA_028566655.1 Metis holothuriae
AGCCCCAAAGCAGCTAGTACATTAAACAAGCTTTAAGCGGCTTACTCGCACTAAATCCACCAAATGTTTGAAAACAATTATCAGGGCCTGAAAGTGAAGTGATTAGAGCAGAAAAGAAGCGAATTGCTACATTGAAACAAGCAGGAAACAAATACAAAATACAAGAGATCTACTGACGCAAAACTACGCATGCGCCCCTTTCCTCTTTGGCACAGACAACGAGACTGACGCAACAGTATCGACGCAGAGGCTGCTGTCAGCTGTCGCGCGTCAGCTGTCGCGCGTCAGCTGACGCTCGGTGGTCGCTCCTCATGTCGTCTGCTCGCCTGATTTTGCGGGGGAAATGTGAGTTCTCTCCTGCGTCCACAATCGGTCTCTGTTGCCGACAACCACTCGCATTCTAGCTGCGAATGTTGCCAGCTTTAGACTCTTTTCTGTCCCATGAACGTAATAGTGCTTGTTCCTTCGTTCCAGGCCCCGCCCACATCGTGAGGGTGGCGCGCTCCTCGTCTGTTCTGCGCGCCTCATCGAGGAGAGGCGCACTGCGATCCTCGCTCTTTGTTCCAAGCACGCACGAACTCAGATCAAAACTAACATTACTTACTTACTACATACTACATAGCTGTAGACCCGAAGAACAGCTCTCGCTCTTTCTCTCCGACATCAGCTGTCGCACTTTATAGACGTCGATAGAGACGGATAGACGTCATGACTCATGTGTGTTTGTTTCCCTCTTATATTTTTTAAGTTGATTGTTATTGGATTAATTGTTGTTAGAGGATTTTTTTGGACGGATATGTGAGCCATATCGAATCTAAGGCATTGCTTTGTTTTATAAACTGTTCTTTTTTAAAAAAGTTTAACTAAAAATTTGTTGTTGTTTTTTTATGCTGCACGTTTTGTTGGATATAATTATATAGCGTCGGGCACGTCGGCACGTCGGACACGCCCGGAGTCCGACGCGTTTTGACGAGATTTTTGCCAAAACACGTCGGTATATTACTTTGATCACGGTTTTAAAACCTAATTTAAATTAACCTAACCTAACCTAAAAAGAAACTTGATTAAAAGCGTGTCTTGTGTGTTTGGCAAGGTTAGGTTAGGGGCTTCTAACCAGTAAGCTTGCCAAAAGCAAAAGCAAATCCGTAAAAAACGATACTCAAAATCAATAGTCATAGTGCTATAAACAACATGTAGGAATGACACCGAAAATGCCACATGCAACTGTTTATTTCACCAACAGCAACAGGCAACTAAACTAAGAATAAACCCAGAAAACAAACTCGGATCGAGTTTGTTTGAATTAATTGACTTTCATGTAAATAACGGGAATCTTAAAAACTTAAATTTCACGAAGACCGCTTCTCATTCCATTCGCACTTCTTCATCACAATCCAAGGACTTTCTTGACACATAAGGATTAGGAGGACTCTTTAATGTGGCCTTAAATCCACACCAGACTTGATTTAATTGTGCCTTGTAACTCAGTTCTTGGGCTTATTGGTGTAGAAGCCTCCCACGGGCGGCGGTCCAATGTTGCCGTCGCGTCGCACCGGCATGGTTGGGTCCATGCCCAGCCCCACGGACGACCCTGGCATGGGCCGCGACATCGTCGAGGGCAGGCTTGGAGCTGCTGCTAATGCACTTGGAGGCAAAGTTGGAGGTGCGCCTAAAGCACTTGGAGGCAAAGTTGGAGGTGCTCCTAAAGCACTTGGAGGCAAAGGTGGAGGTGCTGATGTAGTACTTGGGAGGAAAGATGAAGGTGCAGCTGGACTACTTTGATTGAAGAGCTGCGCTGCTGGAGCCATTTGAGGAGCAGGATTCGCACTGGGTACGGAGGTCTGAGTCAGTGACAGAGGCTTTTGTGGAGGCATTTGAACGGGAGGCTTGATCGGATTGTCGGCCCTGAGATTGGCCTTGACCTCGTCGGTGTAGACTCCCATACTGGCGTAGATTTCTCTCAAAATCATTAGAGCCGTGTCCTCTGATTCCCAATAACAGAGATGACTTGCCAGAGCAAACAGATACTCGTTGAAGCTCTCCAAAGGCGCTTCTTGAAGCACATAATCGATTCTCTGTCCGTTATTGAGTCTGGCATCAATTGTGCTTGGATTAGCGGCGTCCAACTTGTCGTTCTTCTTGGCCTCTTCTTCCAGCTCCTCCTGCACTCTTTTCTCCTCGTCCTTAGTGTTACCTAGAGCAAGATTGTAGACAGAGCTGAGAGTGTCCACGATCTTTCTTTTGATGTCTGTGGTCATTATTTTGGTGACGGTGTCTTTCAGCTCAAGGTGCATGCGTTTACGGCCCTTGTGATGAGGAATGGTTAGTGGTCTCATCTGGGCAAAATGAGGGTCAATGAGACTCTCAACGCGATAGGCCACTGGGTCGAAGGGATGGAAGATGTTGAAAAATCGCTTGCAAGTAGGCAAAGTGTATTCGGATGACAGTGTTTCTATGCCTCGCACAGACAGAAACATGGCAATGGGTGAACCCAGACTGAAGAAGGCGTACGGCTCAAATTTCAGCTGCGAGTACTGAACACTTGGTTGACCTGTGCCAGCTGGACCCAAACTGTACTTGACATCGGAAGTAACCAAGTTGGCATCGATTCCATACTTATTACCGTTTTGCTGGTTCTGCAAGAACTGGAAGAGCTTTGAGGCCGCATCCCAAGGGAGACCGGCTTCGACAAGCTCTTGCTCAGTAAACGTCTTCAACGCTTCCAAATCAATGTTCTCTGATATGAAGATGGGAGCAAATTCGGACAAATCAAGTTCTGCGAACATGGTCTCAAGTGAAGGAGGTATGTTTGTTTCTTCACTAAAATCCCTCTCGTCGCCATATTTGAGGTTTGCCGTCCTCAATTCGACCTTTGGCTCCTTGACATTGCTGGCTTCTTCGCACTTCTGATGAGACAAGATATCGAAAAGGATCAGCGAACCCAGACTGTGCCCCACCAAAGTGACCTGACCTCTAAATCCAGGGTTGCGTTCAAGAAATACGCTATGCATTCGATTAATCTCGTTAACGACTGTATCGACTATTTGCTGGCAAAACTTGGGACTGGTGTAAAAAAGAATGTCTAGAAGTGTGTCATTGACGAAATTTCTCATTTTGGGCACACTTTTCAGCGTTAGCGGCTTGAGTCTCTTGTCAGTACCGGCAGCCTCTCCATGAAGGTTCTCGTGCCAGTTGACAGGAAGATACTCAATTCTGCCAATGGTCGACGCCAAATGAGCCGATTGGAAGTGTCTGTTCGAGAGATCGGCGTTCAGCTCTCGGAAGGAGTCGACCACCTCGTTAATGGGTCTGAAACGCATATCGCAAGCTGCCCCTATACCGTGCACCACGAACACTAAGTGGTCAATCTGCTCCTCCTCGCCCTCATCAATCTCTGGCAATCCATCGAGACCTCGGTGAACCAACCTGGGCTTCGATTCCGCATCCTGGGGCTGAACTTGTCCCCAATCGTCGAGGTGCCCCATTACCGAGGCCGAAGAGCAGCCGAAGGGAACGTGAACCATGACATGCGCTGAATGGAGCATCACATTGTCACCGTTATCCAGCGTCAAACGTTTATCCCACTTGTTATTGGCTAACGATTCCTGATAGAGACTTTCCAACTTGGCTGCTGTATTCTCCTCGTAGGGAGACCAACGACCATCAGCATTTGAGCGATAGAACCAGGAGCAACGTCTACGAAAATCAAGGAATCATTAACACAATTATGCAATGACAAGTGACTAATCAACTTTGAAGCCAAATTGACCCTGTAAACAAAATCTGACCTGATGGGCATGGGCTCCTCGTTCCAATAGACACTGTTCTTCTCTCTCTTGGCCAAACTGGCATCATAGCGACCGCCATCAGTACTGACCACGTCCTCCACTTGGCTGGTGAAGGCCATTTCCAGGGCCTCGGAGTCGATCATGGAGAAGGGCTTCCAACGCTCGTAGAAGTTACGCTCCTCATTGCTCACCGTCTCACTGCTGGCTTGGGCGAAGGGGTTCAGGTTCATGGAGGAGACGCGAGACTTGAAGAACCAGTGGAAGACCAAGGGCACAGACTTCGATACGGCCGAGGAAAAGGGAGGCAAAGACTTAGCGACGTCGTCAGTGACTAAAACAAAAAGAAGCGAAGAAATAAGCAGAATTGCAAATGACTGAAATTAAGGTAAATTGTTGATTGACCCAAATGATTCTCACCCTCTTCAAACCCCGAACTCATGTTCAGATTGCCCATCGGCTCGGCCAAAGCGGATCCGACGGACAACACGGGCGCCACAGAACCCTCGGACATGTCCAGCGTGGCCTTGTTCACGCCCAAGTTGTCGTTGTGGCTGAGCAGGGTGGAGGGCGTGTGGGAGGGCGGCGGGCCTGGACTGCAGTTGAAGACGCTTTGAGACGGCATGTTCAGGGAGGGCGTGGAGGTCATGACGGGCGGCCCCATGGGCGAGTGGCGCGAGGTGGGCGCGATGCCGCCCAGGGCGGAGGGCGGCGCCACGTAGCGCGAGCGCGGCGCCGACCCCGACATGCTGAAGCGGTTGGCGGGCGGCGGGGCCGCGGGCGGCGCCAGCGCCGGGCTGGACAAGCCGAAGGAGTCCGACACCGACACGGCCGAGTTCGCCAGCAAAGGGTTCGTGGGCGGACGCGGCGCCGAGCCTCGCATGACGCCGAACTCTACGAGACTTGGAAAAAAAGAGGAGCTTTGACGTCAAGAGGGTCTGGCAGTCGAACACCACGTGTCAACGCAAGCACTTCACCTGCACGAACAGACCACAGTGCACTCGTTACATAGAGTACACCTTAATTGAGCTTTATATAAAAGGCTGTGCTATACAACACTGTGTACTGTACCTGTACGTCCTAATGTAATTACTAGTTAGTAGTTACATACCCTGTGTTTAGGGGGGGGGCGCACAAACGTGTAACCACAAACGTGTAACTACAACAAAGCGGCGTAGCAAACGTGTAAGTCGGGTGCCCAGTTCTCGCTCTGGAGGCTGCTAATAGGGTTAGGTTAGGTTGGGTTAGGTTAGGTTAGGTTAGGTAAGGTTAGGTTAAGTTTTAAAATCATGATTGCTGCTTTAAATTGCCTTGTTTCAAACATCAAAAATCGAGACACGTTTGTGGTTACACGTTTGTGGTTACACGTTTATCGTCGACCCGAAATGCGTTTGTTTGCTTCTTTGTGACTTAGCAAAAAGAAGAAATGGAGTTGAGTCGGGCCTGAATAAGTGCGACTCGAGTCTCGAGAGTCAAGCTGCACTTGCCAATCGCAGACTTCATTTCGGTAAAATCCTATTATAGACAAATTTTGATGAGTAAAGGGGCTGTAAAGCATCTGATGGTCTTTTTTCAATTTTTCTTATTTGTGAGCCCAAAGAACGAACAATCGAACGAACAGTGTTGGCAAACTATTCCGGAGTCACTAGTGCGAGTCTTCTAGTGCAGCAATTAACGCATAAGGACACGCAAGTATTTAGCAAAGTAGAAGACGAAAATTCCTAGGACAAGAACTCAACGTACGAATTGGGAGATGGACAGGTCAAATAGTGTAACCACTAGTGCCAATTGTGTAGATTACTCTAAGAAAGCCATCAACCGCCCAGACTAAAGGGCCTGGTTAGATGATGGCTTGGGTGACGAATTGGCGCCAGTGTTGTGTGCAGGATGGTTTAGACGCAGAATCAAAGACGCAAAAACCCTAACAGGAGAAAAACGTGGCAAATGGCCGCAATATTTCACGAGGGGAAAGGCTAAAGATAAGAAAAAGAAATAAGTAAATGTAGTTTAGTATGTGTGGGGCTCTCTGATTATCTGGGCGATTCCATTGTCATCAGCGAGTCCTCATTGATTGATAGTTGGATGCACCGTCAATGGATGCAAACCATGCCTTTTCGTTGGATCAAGGGTAGTTCAGCTCCTCGAGTTCAGAAGTCGGTCAATGGCCGCATTGACGTCGCCATAGGTAGCAATCAAAGCTGCGGAAAGAAGCAATGTTTATTTTTTGTGGTGTTTAAATTTTTGCTAATAAATCACAAAATAGATTGTAGCGATTGCCCACCTTGAATATTGGCTTGTCTGTCGACAAAGCCCATAGAGGCCAGTTGTTCCAGCTGACTCCTGAATCGCTCCTCCGGCGGACTGTTCAGTCCCTGACCCGCCATGCTGCTCACCATCTGCTGCATCAGCTGACTGAACCCATCACTGTTGGCATTATTGTTACCACTGCTGGTGCTCGTATTGTTAGTGCTCGACGTGGTCGTCGTAGTGTTGTTGTCGCTAGATGTGGTGGTAGCAGTGGTTGTGGTGCTGGTGTTTGTCGTCGTTGGAATTAACAGCATACCGGGTCCAGTGTTGGGCATGGCCATGCTCTGGTAAAGGTCAGGAACAGCTCTTTGCAGTCGTTGCAGTCCTTGTTGGATTTGCATTATCGCCGACAAAGCCTCAGGGTTCGTCATCAGACTCTGCACTTGAGGGTTTTGCATTTGCTGCAAGAAGGCAGGCATCATGCGACGCATTTGCTCCTGCATTTCTGGGTTGCCAGAGAACAGCGGATTGCTGGCCACGATGTTGGAGGCCATATCGGGGTTCTGGGACAATGTTTGGAACATGGATTGAGTGTAGGGCGCCTGCAGCATGTTCTGCATCAACTGAGGATTTTCCTGCATCTGCTGCAACAACGACTGCATGGAGGGGGAAGAGAACAAGTCTCCACCCGTACCAGGTCTATTCCCACTGGCATTGTTGTTAGTGTTGCTATTGCTCCCGCCAGATGAGTTGGTGCCACTCGGACGCCCTCCGGAACCTACGTAGCCAATATATAAGTTTATTTAGTAAATTTCCATCGACCGATTTGTTGCCCAGCTTTAAAGGCCATAAGCTACGTATCCTAGTATTCATCGTACCCGATCTATCCCAAGGGTTGGGCAGAGGCGCAGTGTTCTCGCCTTCTTGGGTTGTACTCTGGGAGCCTCCCTGCGACCCTTGTGCCAATGCCTGGAACGGATTGGGACTCATCTCCTGAGCCGCATTCATCATGGGCTCCTGAATGTCTCTGTACAAGCGTTGCAGTGCACTCTGTCCTCCAGGAATGGACTCAAGATTAGACAGTGCTCGATCCTGATTGCGCATCAGCTCCTGCATCATGGCGGGATTCCTGGCAATTTCCATTGTCTGGCGCAGAATGTCAGGGTTATTCAGCACATGAGAGAGCTCTGGATTGCGCTCCATCAGTTGCTGCATCTGTGGGTTTGCGGCAATCAGGCTGCGCATGATCTCCGGGTTCGACATCAGCGACTGCGTCAAAGGCGACTCCATGAACTGACGCATCAACTCAGGACGATTCAATACCTCCTACAGACGAAAAGCAGGGTTCTAAGCAAAAATCTCATTTAAAAAGTTATCTCTCGGTTTACTTGTTGCATGCGTTGTTGCATTTCGAGCAGGTTTCCCGACCCCATGCCCAAGTCGCCGAGGCCGCCCAGTCCCCCGAGACCGCCTAGGCCAAAGGGGGTGTTGCTAGGGTTGCTAGGGCCAGAAGGCTGACTACTAGTGTTAGCGTTGGTGTTATTGTTGTTGTTGCTGCTGGTGTTGTTAGCGGGATTGGCGGCCTTGATGACGAGGTGCACGGTCATGTTGTCCTTGATGTTGTGGTCGCTCAGCTTCTCCGCGTCCTTGAGAATCTTGCCGGCGAAAATCAGGCAGAGCTGCTCCGTCGCGGCGTTGTCGAACAGCGCGCTAATCGACTTCTTCAACTAAAAGCGGACAAAAAAGTGATGACGTGTGTGCCTCAAAACTCATTTATCATTAGTCACAGTCAGTCTAAAAGCCATCATTTCTACTTCATTCACTAAAAATTCTCTGGAAAATATGACAACATCAAAAAATGAGCTTTCAGATGACATTTGAGCGACGCACCTCGCTAATGGGGACGTCAGGCGCGACGCGAAGACTCTTCTTGGTCTTGCTCGTCTTGATGTTCAGTGTAATCTGCATCATACAATCAATCAATCAATCAAAACTGACAACATCGAATACAAGCAATGTTAAGGAGATTGACCATGTTGTCGTCGTTGTTCTCGGCCATGTTGGCGATCTCGATGCGTTTGTGCAGTGTCACGGCGATCCGGGGCGAGTCGCAGTCAGGCGGCGCAGGCAGAATTGAGTGACGAAACACACGTCAGCTGACAACAAGGCCTCTTGTAACCAGCAAAATTTCGCCAAAAAGCGCCCGAAAAGCGCTGAAAGTCGCGCAAAAAAGTCGCCCAAACTCGAGCCACGCTCGGAGCAACAGCTAGCGGCCAGAACAAATAAAATTTCGTTTCGTAATCAACCGGCAAGCATTACAAAAAGACTTTAGAATTTGCATTACGTGTCGTTGTTCAAGTGTTACTCATTGAATGTTTCATTTTCTCTGTTTAACCACTGACTAAACACTTATTTCTGTATTAATAATCTTAGGCGATGGTGTTGACGTTCGGCGCGGCGTCGCGGAACAAGGCGCCCATCCTCGACTGCCTTCGCGTCTATCTCGGCTCCGTGGACTCCTTCAAGCTGTTGGAGCTGGCCTCCGGCTGCGGGCAGCACGCCCTGCACCTGGTGGACAACATGTCCACCCTGATCGTGCAGCCGTCGGAGATCGACACTGAACTAATAGAAAACATCGAGGCCAGACGAAAGGAGGGCGGCGAACTCGCTTCTCGTCTGCTAAAACCCATCTTTTTCGATCTGGAAAAGAGTGACATCACTGTCCTGGACAAGAAGTTCGACGGCATCTACGTGTCCAATCTCTGTCACATCTCGCCCTGGTCCACCACGCGGGCCCTGTTCCAGTTGGCCGCCTCCGACGTCTTGGCCGAGACGGGCTTCCTCTTCATCTACGGCCCGTTCGCCGAGGACGGCGTCCTCGAGCCGGAGAGCAATCGTAGCTTTGACCAGAGTCTCAAAAACAGAAATGAATCCTGGGGCATTCGTGACATCAGAGATTTGCGAATTCTGGCTGAAAACGGCGGCCTAAAGCTCGAAAACGTGCACTCCATGCCGGCCAATAACAGGATTCTCGTGTTCAAGAAGGGGGCAAAAAGGGGCAACGAATAAAGAATAGAATCCGCAATGCATGATACACGGGAGAATCATTTCTCGCTCTTTTTTGAACTTTTTTTACTCTTTGGACATTTTATTGAGGCCGTTTCGATCGATGATCCTCTCTGGTAAATGTCACTTTATACAGCGCTATGAGAAGAATAATTAAGCGTAGGTACGTAATAACAAAAGACTTTTTCAAGAAAAAAAAAAAAAAGACAAAAAAAGTTTCAATTATTTGTGGACAGGTTAAATTTGGACGGTGTTCGCGTATTGGACGCCGTTCTTGACGAAGATGGTGTCGATGCCGACGTCCCTGAAAACGTGGTATCCGTTCTTCTTCATCAGCTTGAAGACGTCCCTGGCCCTGCCCTCGAAGATCTCGCCCACGTGGTTCATCTCGATCGCCAACACGTGCACATCCACCTTCTCCCAGGGCACGGTCCTCAGCACCTGCAACTCGGCTCCCTCGATGTCCAGCGACAAGAAGTGCACCGTGGGGTTGCCCAGGGCCAAGAGAATGGAATATAGTGGGAAACATTGGATCCTAAGGGCTTCTCTGTGGTCGTAATTGGGTTTGAAGTCGCGTCTTTCTCTGAATTCCTCCGGAATGGAGTGCTCGACGTCGCCGGGCCACCTGGAGTTGTCGGCGTTGACGATCCCTCCGAGCAGACCGGCGGCATCGAACTCGACGATCTCGGGGTGCGTCTTTGTCGAGAGACACTGACCAAAGAGATGAGCTCGTCTGTGCTTGTGTTTGAGCTTTTCGAAGGCCCTGGGATTGGGCTCGACCAAGAGACCCGTCCACTGCTGCTTGATCTCGAAGAGCAACGTGTTGCTGATCGTCTCGCCGTCGAAGGCGCCCGCCTCCACGAAGAAGCCGCGCCGCAAGTCCCCCAACATGGCCGCCACCACTCCGGGCTGCCCGTACTGCCCGTTCAAGTTCAGGTTCTTATTGGTGAAGTTGTACGGCGCACTCGAGGGCGGCAACAAGTAGTGCTTGGCCAACTTCGACACCAGCTCTGGGTCCGCTTGGTCCAGAGAGTTGAGCGACTCGTCCAGCACGCCCACGTCGCGCACCGACCACTTGCAGAAGCTGGCCTCGCACGAGGAGGACGACGAAGACGATGTTACAATTGTCATTAAAATCGAACGGGTGAATGTTATGAGCAACGAAGTCATGGCTGATTTTGGATCCATTTCAGTTTCTAGAGAGGTTGTAGTACAATTAGTTGATAGATCGTTTTGTTTCGGCGATTGCTCAGCGAAACGCTATTGACTTCAAGCTTTCTGATTTTGCAGTTGCTCAGCAGATTTTAGTTCCTACAGTCCAATACGTACGAGTCTGAATTGCTTAGTTCGTGCAATATATAGGCAAAATGAAGCCGAAGAAACAGACAAATTTCCTTTGAGTCTGACTCCAAAAAATGAGGAAATTTGGTGTTTACTGTTCCTCACATTTTTTGTCATTTCTTCCTTACACGTGAGAGATTGACGTACGAGCTAGTAAATCGAGTTTTGGTGCCTAATGCCGACCTTGTAATTCAAACATTCGTACAATAAAATGGTGTAAGATTTTTTAGATTGTGAAGTAGTAATAATCAACCTCTTAAGTTCAACGTTTCCGTACAGTTAATTGTGAAAAGATATGTTGAC
>JAOXNJ010162356.1:0-10740 GCA_028566655.1 Metis holothuriae
ACTCTGTGAATAAAAACGAACATGGCTTTATTTTATTCGTCAGTCGCGGCAATTCGAGCGAAACTCGTCGTCGATATTGTGGCCATTGTTTTTGAGCTCTTTGAGGATCCTGCAGATTTGGCGTTTCCATTTGTTCAGTTCTTTTCTTAAACATCATTCTTGATACGTAAACAGCTGCTTATCAACGAACCTTTTGACGCCAGGCTCTCCGGGCTCACCAGCTTCGCCTTATATCAGGATCATCTTACCGACTTACTGAAGCTCTTGCTTAGAGTGTCTTTTGATCCTGTTATGGGGGAAGATATATGTCACAATTTGTACCTATAATCTACCGCAGCTTGTACGACCAGCGCGCGTCATAAGTACTCTCCCTTTCCTTAGCTATTTTTCCTTCAATGCCCGGCTTTCCGGGTTTGCCTGACATTCCATAGTTTCCTCTTGTTCCTTGTGGTCCAGCATGTCCCTTTTCACCTTTCTCTCCAGGAGGTCCATCAGCGCCTGGAGGCCCTTTTGCGCCTCGTGGACCGGTTGGTCCCATCTCACCAGTTAACCGAAAGCAGGCATTAACAGTAGCAAGAAAATTAATATTCTCCCGTTAACTCAACAAAACTTAATGACATCAAAAGATGCTACTATCAATGACTGCTCATCGCAGCATCTCCTTTTTCTCCTTTTACTCCTTTGTAACATAATAAATTATTTATAAAATCATTATTTAACCTCGTATCGGCTCCAGAATGATACTAAAAGATATTTCTTCATTTTCACGTTGAGAATGAGCAAGGCCTGCCAAAAAAATGCACGCTGCAAGTACTTTCATGATTATTCTCTGCTGATGCACTGAGTCACACTTTAACTTGCTCTACCAAAGGTCAGTTCACACTTTAGAATGAATGCGAGTTTTTATTTCTAGTAATTGAATGAACTCAATCAAGTGGCAAAAGATACTGGAAGATCTGGCCATTCCGTTTTAATCAGTGGTGTCTCGCCAAAAAGGACTGGGACATCTTTAGTTGGTCATTTTAAAAGTATCATTAAAAAAATAAATTATTAAATAAAATATATGACCATAGCTTCTAGTCCAGGAGGTTCAAGTGGGGGCTTCTCAAACGAGTCCTCGATGTAACCAGGAGAATTTGCTCTTTTTTCGATCTCAAGTTTGTCTTCTATGTTTTCTTTATCAATTTCGTCTCCCGCGTTTTCTTCAAAATTCATCTCAGAGTCGTTTTCATTTTCGTTCACTTCCTGCTTTAATTTTTCTTCTGCGTCTTCTCCAGTTACATCTTGAATCTCGAGCTCGGAGTGCTCTTCACTCATACTATCCACTGGCACCTCAACGGCGGCATTTTCTTGCAGTACAAATTGTCTTTTCTTAGCTTCTGGCAGCCCGTCCCTTGATAAGTAAATAACCATTTATCTGTTGAAATCTTACCATTCAGTGTTACGGAAGTTTCTAAACGCGATTCGGGAGTAGGCTGCATGAGCTTCTTTTATCTGTTTTGTGTCAGCATAAGTTACTTTGCCCTTAAGAACATCGTGGCAGTGAGTTCGCAGGACCTTGAATGGCCGATCGCAAATGAAGCAGTAGTTCCTGTTGTCTTCAACGTAGTACTTTTTGCAGTCTTCGTCATCAATGATATGATCAATGAGTTCTTCCCAAGATGTGAACATGGCGCGGCAGGAAGAGCACTCACCGCTCATTATGCACCTCGACTCGTTCAGCTTGGGAACATTATTATCGACTTTCACAAACCGGCTGTCCACGCTGGGAACACCCGGCAATTTTCCTCCAAAGCTCTTTCGTGTTGCTTTCTCACTGGAAAACAAATAAAAATAGAAAAACTCTTGAAAGAATAAACCTAATGATGTTGGGACCAGCTGTAATCGGCAGAAGAGGTCCAGAAGAGGCTCGCATTGACTTTCGTCTTTTCGCAGGTATTTCGATGGATAAATCAGCCCCTTGCTCAGTCTCCATGTTTTCGTTTTCATTCATTTGGTCTTTTTCGTCGAGCAATTGAAATCCCACATCAGCGTTCTCTGCATCCGCTGCACTAACATTGACGGGAACGAGCGCCTTCTCTTCATTATTTTTGAAATTTCCGCGTGTCAACTCCTAAAGATTTTCGTTTAAATTATCAAATTCAAAGTCAAAAAAATTACTTTGCAAGTATGAGGGCATGTCTCCGAACAAAGAATCTCAAAGGAGGACGGAGAGTAAATATCTTCATGACCAAAATTTAGTCTCCAAACTCTCGAGCTCTTGTTGTAGCGCATTAATCCTTCTCGTCTGCAGCGGATGAGGTGCTTAGCTTCACAATTAAATCCTAGCTGTGTACAACAGTACACGAAGAAGGAGCCATCTACTTTGCAGAATCGGTACTTCATCGCCTTGATTGAGCCGCCGATCTTTATATAGAATCTGATCCCTCCTTTGCGGTCGTTCTTGGTAACGTACGCGAGAGTTGGCTTCTCCAAAGTGCCTTCTTGCTGGAATTCTTCCAGCGTCAACGGAAGCGTCTCAATGTCTCTGCTTTTTTACGTTCACGAACAACTTTCCGAATTAATTCTCGACTTAAAATCATCACTAGAGAACGCGTCTTGAGCTCTCACGATGTTTCCGTTTTCGTTGATTCTGATTCTTCGCCCCATTCTTGAAGACCTGAGCTTTTTGACGCTCTAGAACTTTGATGGCTTAATTTTAAGAAAGTTTTCAAGTATGAAATGTTCTGCCCAAAGCCGTTCCTTGATCGTCTTCTACAATTTCGGAAGTGTTTTCTTCGTCCTCGCTGACCTCCTGTGAGTTCGCCGCAACAGACTTAATGTTCTCGTACCTTTCCTGGTTTGTATTTAATTACTTGTATCATTTCCCAATGTTTCGAAATATTCGCTGTGTCGCCGAGCTTCTCAAGGTGCATCCGTAGCTGCCTCAGCGGAACTCGAAGTTCCGACAATTTGTGAGTCATCTTCTCCACACAGTCCAAAGACTCGACAGCTGACTTTTTAGAGACTTCTCAACTTGTCTTGGTAAATAATGTTAAAAAAAGATTGATAAGCGCTCCTCATAGTTCTGCTCATGGACAAGAAGCATTCTCTTGAAGTTTTTCTCGACTAGATCTGCTGCCATTTTGACGGTCAGATCAATTTCGAGTGTTTTAGCGAAATTTAGCTCGCGAAGATGAAAACGCGATCGCCAAACCGATCAAAACGAGAAAATTCCGATTGGATGTTGATCATGCTTCGGTTTCGTCACTTATCTTGAATGATTCATCTTAAAGATTGGAAAATTGGAATGGAATAACATGAAAAAATCTTGAACTTGTTGAGTAGCTGCGACAGTTGCGTCTGTTTAATTTACGAAATGTTAAAAAAATGCGGAGGCAACTTTTTTCCTAGCCGAGAACGTTTCGACTTTGGTGTCGTATTCTTTCGTGCGGCGAAAGAGTCTCGTCCGAAAGCGAGATTCTGCCAAAACTAACACCTTTTTAGCGAGTGATTTTTGTCGATCTTGAAACTGACTTTCTTCGATTTTGAAGTTGAGTGTTTGTGGACAAGCCGAGTCGACGGAAGTCTCGTGATTGATCGTTTTTAACTCCTCATCTTTTTTTTTATCAGAGAAGCTGGATTGACATTCGCCCGATTTTCAAACAAAGAGATTTTTGGAAAACACGATTTGGACAATTCAATTGAAAGGTATTTACTTCCTTCCCGGCATACTGAAATAACGAAAAAAGAACAAATAGATTAAAAAAGAAATGACGCCCGCATTGAGAGCATCATCTTTTAATGTGCAAGAGCAAGGTCGTTAACTAGTATTCTGAAGTAAATATTTAAGAAACAATTTCGAACATATTTGCTGAGTAGTTTTCTTTTTTTACTTACAAAATACTCTTCAAATGAAGGAAAAAGAGAAGCGAATATAATAGCGAAAATATAGACGAAATTCATACTCTGGTCAGTCCCGATTTTTATGGGGTTTGGTTAATGAAAAAAAGAGTACCTTAAAGATCACGGCTTAAAAACAGTCTCTTGAAGACAAGAAATCCATTTTTCGCCTTTCCTGATCTAATGATTCGGCTGGAAAAGGAGTGACGCTCTTTTTTTGACAATTCCTTTTTTTCTACTTTAATTTTTAAAGAATAGCACGACTAGATGACAGCTCAGCCGAATTAAATTTGCGAAGACACTTTGAATTTGCAAAATCTTGAAAATGACTGAGAGCAAAGACCGCGGGCATAAAGGCATTATTTGCACTTGGCCGTTTTTTCGACTATATTGTATGTGCCCAAACAAGCGATATTGATCTTAAGGCGTGATGAATTCGCTGCTCTCCCTTCAGGCTGAATTAGCACGTGACTCACCCTTTTTTTATCTGCGTGATGGAATAACCAGCACAAACTAAAAAGCATTTCCAGCTCGAAAAGACGAACCAGAACGAGTTAGAAATCGGAGCTTGAGATCAAGGAAAAAAGAGATAAAATCGAGATTCTGATGAAGAAGATTTGGATTCACTGAAAGGATTTTATGCGATTTACATCAAGGCACGGGATATCACTTTCAGCTCGCATCATAAAAATATATCTGTGTATCCCTCTAAAAGGGTTTGTGTACTTTTGTACGTATCTATCGTCCTCTATTTGCTTTATCGTTTTATATCATGGTCATTCTCGTCAGTCTGCGAGGAAATAAACAGGTTTGTTAATCAACCAAATTTATTTCCGGTCAGATTTTTTTTTAAAATAACTATTTTCAGAGGCCTCGTCGACGAGGCCCGCATTCTGCAGCTCTATGGCGGCTGGGGCCGTCATTTATATTATCATCGACTCTGCAATGAAACATCAAAGCGTTTCTACTATATTGAGCCATATGCGTATCTAAATAGCCTTTTCAAATTTCGCCCAGGTGACTAATGAAAAGTTAATTCGCATTCTTCCAGCCTTGCACTTCAGAAAGTAACTATCCAGTCCTCCAGCGCCCTAGAGACTGCCCATCAGTGCCCCCGGGCGAGCTCCTGGTCTTGATGGGGATCAAAACGATGCCTTCCAAAGTTGCGTTGCGCAGCGCGCTTCGCGAGACGTGGCTCAATCCTGCTGACTGGGCCGACAAATACAGTTCAAAAATCCACCTCTTTCCAATTTTTCTCCTCGGCGAAGAAGCCAGCTCGATCAGCCTGGACGAAGAGGCCAGCACGCACGAGGATTTGCTTCAGTACAAGTTTGCAGAGTCGCATTATAATCTAACAGTGAAGGACAACATGTTTTTCGAGTTCTTCCAGACCAGGTATGGACCCAGAACTTTTCTAAAAATAATAACTAAACCCGTTTAAGTTGTCAGAATGCGGATTTTGTGGTAAAAGGAGATGATGATATATTAATGGTACCTGAAAATCTGCTCGGGCATTTGGACTTGATCAACGAGACAACACAGCTGATAGGCTGTATGCATCGGAACGAGGAGATAAATCGTAACATTAGAAGGTAAGCTGAGTTAGCTGTTGCGAGTAGTAAATCTTCCGTGCAGCAAGTACTACATGCCCTCCGAACTGGTGTCGATGGAGCACTATCCGAACTATTTTTCCGGAGCGGCGTACTTGATCACTAATCAAGTTGCGTCCGAGCTGGCAGCGGCGCGCTTCGACGTGCCAATGCTGCCACTTGACGATACTTGGATCGGTGTACTGGTCAACTCCATCAACCGGACCAGTGACATGCTTTCTTCCGACTCGATCTGCACCGGCGTCCATGTCGTGCCCAAAGGATCCGGCGGCTGGTCCATGGCAAACGACTATGACGACCCTTGTTTTTTGGCCGGATTAACTATCTATCACCGTTACCCTTCCCCAGGTAGCGTCAATCAATTGATTTTTATGGCAGTTTTTTAGCCTTCATTGACCGTATTTAACTCTTGACTAATTAATTATTAAATCGATCCTGCTTTAGCTCTATGATTTAAGATTGATTTTTACAAACACCCATTATGAGTAATTAAAAATGATTCAAAATAGTTTCAAATCTCACACGAATGCTCTGGAAGGAAAGTCAAATAAAAGTTCCCAGGCCGGAATATCAGTCTCACGCTGTATTAAAAACTTACTGAGACATTTTCATATGTGTAAGTCCGCTTCCAACATATCCCATTTTCATGAGTCCCTTGCACCTCTCAGATTATAAACTAATCAATAATTAGAGCGTCTGCTGAAGTCTTACCACAATCTGCGTCAAAAAAACCTCACTGTTATCTGCCACGAAAAAGCTCAGGAAACGATTGACAACGTTTCACGAAAATGGGGCGATGAAGCTCGCTCCATGATGCTCTCTGCTTGGCTCAACAACTATGCTCGATTCTTCGGCAAAAACGAGCTCGATTATTTAATATCTAAGAAAAGAACACTCCCGGAACTGACTCAAGGAAAGGCTTAAACTTGTTTTCAGTTTGTCTTTGTCTCTTTATCGTTTTAAAGTCTGAACAGAGGACCAGGCAAAACGAGGCAACCAACATCCAGTCGGCCGTCCAGACAGGTTTAACCACGACGTTCCAAAAGTTCCGCCGAAAATGGTCTCCAAAGACGAGATAAGAAACCAGAGGCGTTCAAGCGAGTGATAAATACTCTCCTGGAAAACGTCGCAAGAACATTTTATCTCAGATCTCGTACTTAAGAAGAAATAACATACTCGTTGAATTCAACCTTTCTTACCAATTATTATAATTTTACTAACAAAAAGCAAAGAACAACTACATCTGTACAGTTTGAACATATGCTGAAGATATTAAATAAAGTATTTATTGCTTTCATCTATTTTCGTCATCAGTGTCTAGTTGTCTTCTCAATCAATCAAATGTTCAGTCAGCAAAAGTAATTATGAGTGTGTAAAATTAGCGTAATTCGATCACACTGCTGAAAATCCCTTGATATGGCGATATTAATTTATTATCCCTGCGGCCCTCCTGCGCTGTACGACGGCCAATGGGAGACATTTTGCACCGCGTTTCTGCACCACCTCCACCAAAATATAACTTACGAAACAACGTGAAGATTTGTATTTCTAAAAAAGTTTGAATAAAAAATAGCAGGGGCCCGCTTTAAGCTGGCAAGAACAAAGAGAAACTGGCGCAGGGCGACTCACTCATCCCCGATGCGGATCCGAGGAATCAGCTCCTAACGCAGGTAGAATTAGCATAATGCTTCAAAATAATTCATTTGGAAAAGATTTTGAAGTGAAGTAATATTTTGAAGTTATCAACGAAGTGGTTGTTATTCAACGAAATCCCACTGTGGAACTTCCACCAATAATTTACAAAGTGCAACAATAAAAAGTAGCAATGAGCGCCACATTCTTTGTGATGGAGAATTTTTGTCTGAAATTGAAAAAAAATAAAACAAAATCAATAAATGTGGCCTAAGAAGGGCGGCGAAAGTAGGCGCGTGATTCTCAGTTCTTTGGAATGTGACACGTTCATACCTCAGTGCCAAAAGATGGAACCGGAAGCCTTGCGCCCATCATAAACCCTTTTTTCTGAGCCTGGTTTTTCGCTAATAAATCTTTTGCGCGTTTAGGAGCGCCTAGGACGCCAGCGTTCTAGACACCACCCAGCCCATTCAACGGACGAAAGGAGGACAGAGAACGGAACAGCGCAGTCCAGATCGGCCAGAAGCAAATCACGGGGAAGAACTTTGAGAGGGATAGAAATACACGGCTTTTCTAACTTTTAGCAAGATCATCAAATTTCATACGACAAGTGTGTTTTTTTTTTCTTTTGAGTCTGCTTAAAGCCTTTGCGCGTCTTGAATAATTAGTTCTTTTGTTTTGAGGCATCCGGTGACTAAGAGAAAAACTGTTTTCACGAGCTGGAGATGCTTTTTCACTAAAAAAAGAGTGTGTCTTTATCTTGAGAGAAAACCGTCGCCAATCTAAAGCAGACGATGGAGGTCAAAGCGAAGGCAAAGCGATCTTTTACGCGACAAGTTTTCAAAGGTACTAGAATTAGTTAATTATGTCAGATAATTAAAGCTATTTGTAGCGAAGCAGGCAGTCAAAAACGTCGTGACTCGAGAAAATCAGCATCAAAGTCAACGCGATTTCACTGTTGACGATTGGGGCCGTAAGATTCATCACCAGCAGGAAGAAAGTAAAGGTAAATTATCTTTTTTTAATGAAGACGAACAACTTTCAATTTTCGTAAAGAATTTCAAAAGCAGCTTCAAAAGTACATTTCTTCGCTGCGACAGCTGGCAACTGAAAGAACAAAACTAATCGACTTGCTCGTCGCGGGATATCCGGCCGCTTGGGGCAGCAAAGAAAGAATCATTGATTGCCAGCGAACGCAGGAGGATGTCTTTGATGATTGCATTTCAAGCCTCAATATGGACACGATGAACAAACTCACTACGTATTCAGAAACGTTGAAACTTTATTGATTTTTTGCATATTGAATAATTTTTCATAATTTTTAATCATTTTATTATTTATTCGAATTCTCAAGTAACAATGTCTAAGCGATGTTTCCCGAGCTTAAAAATCAAATCGCCCGCCTTGACCGTCGTCGAATCGACCTCGATTCGGCCAAGGACAGCTTCGAGAAAGTGAAGCAGGCAAAGGCGCTGAACTCGGGAAAGGTGCAGCGCGTAAAGAGTTTGATGGACGACGCGCAAGAAAAGTTCGACACCATGTCTCGCCAGTTGCGCGAAGACTTGCCGCAGGTGTACTCCAGTCGCGCCGGTCTTATAGGCTACATCTTTGGCTCCTGGGTCAAGCAAGAAATGGAGATGCATTCGCGCCTTGACCAAGAAAATGAGGTCATTGAAAGACTCATGAAGCAGTTACAAAGGAATCAGGCTCCAATACGTTCTTTCATTGAATCAACAATTGGCAGTTATCAACTGCTTTTTTGAAATTCATTTTTGGAGCCATTAAAGGGATCACACAACTGGTAAGCTTCGTTCAACAACCGCAGAATCCAGTCGGCAGTCAAATCGAGGCAACAGCGGCCGAGAAAGTGAGTCCTCGTATGGTTCCGGCTCGGTCCATTTTCCACGAAACGAAAGCACGTACGACAAAAAATCTCCAAGAAAAAGCTCAATTACAAATTTACCAATTCACATTCCACTACATGTCCCAGCGCGGCCACCGTCGTCGCCCGACGCTCAAATTGCACAACTATCAGACGTGTAAGTTAACCACTTCGGAGCGGGCATATAAGCGCTTTCGCTGAACTTTTGTCTAGCTCGTCAGAATATCCCGACCCTGCACCGTCCACTGAAACTAGAACGAGACCGCAGGAGCTAACTCATGATTACATTGATATCGATAAGCCACTTGAAACAGAACATTCAAACGATCTGAAGACACATCTTCCCGAAGACACTAAACCATTCTCGAAAAGAGAAGCACCCTCTCCACCTCAAAAGAAAAGCAGTCCAAGTAATGTCGACGAGAAGGTTATCGCAAGAACAATTTCTGACTCAGTTGTCAGTGAAAAGGCGTCTTTGGACCTGCTTGTCAAAACAAAATCGCTCGAACTCGCCGGACCATCTCCACAAGAGAATCCGAGATTTAAGGAAGCTCCAAATCATAACAAGATGGCAAGAACAAGCTCGAGGGCGGATGAGGAGCAAGGCACTCTGCATTCTCCACCATTTCCAAGCCCTCCAAAGGTCTCCGAAGGATACAACAACCAACCAAAACTGCAGAATGATTTTCCATTTATCGAGCAAGAGCCCCAAGAACTTGTTCTCAAAACAGAACCAGAACCGAATAAAGCAGTGATTGAGCCTCGATCGCCAAGTCCATTTAAAATTGTAAATGCAAGTCCAGCTCAGCCGCCAGCGCTTACACCGCCACCGTACAGCGCTAACCAGCCAAGTATAACCATGCCAGATGTAAGTTGCAAAAGATATATTTTGGATTTATCGTTCTCAGGGCTACGAAAGAACAGTGATCGCCGTCTATAACTACGCAGCCGCCGACGAGGACGAATTATGTTTTAACAAGGGCGATCATATACTTGTTATAAAACACCCGCAGCCAGAAGAACAGGTACAGAATAATAATCGTGAAAATCTAAAAAATTTCAAGGATGATGGCTGGCTGCTGGGTATACGTAAAAATGTTTGGGAGGAAAAATCAGATCTGAAAGCTAGCTGGGGCTTATTTCCTGAAAACTTCACGCGACCTAGTGACTGAACAATTCAACTCAAAGCTGAACTCACTAACAATTTTGCTGATAAATCCCGCCATAATAAATCTGAATGCGATTTTCCTTTTGAATGTAAACATTTTATTAGCCATATTTCAGTTAAAATGGGCATGTGAGCATAAATATTTATATAATTGGTTGATCATCATATGTACAGTGTTAGTATTTACAAGCAAAGACTATCAGCGTATATCTTTGCCGTGCGAAAAAGCCTCCATCAACGCTCGCTTCTCTTTGATGCTCCAGTGCCCGTGTCCGGTTTTGGCTTCTTCTTTGTATTTGGCTAGCTTTTCTTTTATTTCTTGAAGGTATTGCATTCGTTTTGAGGTCGCTTCTGGTGTTCTGAAGATAAAATTTTGAATTACTTATTTAAAAAAATATCTCACTTTTCATCAACTCGGAACTGAAAACTCCACTCAAACCAAGTCTGGTCGAATCTGTCTGAGATCTTGGCTTGAACAGTGTACCAGCCAGAAGACGTAGGAAGAGTGAACTCTCCTGTCTGAAACGAGAAGGAAAGATTCTCAACAGTCTCTTCCGGTCTTATTT
>JAOXNJ010162578.1:0-10732 GCA_028566655.1 Metis holothuriae
CATAGTTGTAGTCGTAGTAGAAGAAGAAGTATTTAGAAGTAAAAGGAGTAGAAGGAGTTTTTACAGCGATCTAGCAGAAGAGGGAGCGAAGCGACCGGATTCTGCTAGTTACTTATATTGTACAGTACATATTATGTACTAACATTGCACCATTTCTCTCT
The DNA here is from genome assembly GCA_028566655.1 of Metis holothuriae. Lineage (NCBI taxonomy): Eukaryota > Metazoa > Arthropoda > Copepoda > Harpacticoida > Metidae > Metis > Metis holothuriae. The sequence goes on from JAOXNJ010162578.1 coordinate 162, forward strand.
TTCTTTCTCTCTTTTCTCTCTCTTTCTTTTTCTCTTTCTTTTTCTCTCTCTTTTCTCTCTCTTTCCTTTTTTCAAATGACATCTTTACTCGTATTTCCTCTTATATAACGAAAAATACTGTTAAAAAGCTAAAAATCAAGGGGTCATATTAATGTCTTTTATTACGTAACACTTGGACTCTATAATACTTGAACTGTCTTCTTGTCATAATGCTCTACTTGCAACTCTTTTTTTTAAATGTTCTCTCAACTACATACTGGTATTGCTCCAGTAAGTTGGTTCTGCCATTATCACAGTGGGAACAGACACAACTCTAACTCCAGCAAGAGGAAATTGACCGCCATTTCAGCTTTCTCCCTTTATTAACGAGCCAAGAAAATGTGCTGAGAACAAATTTTAAGTAAGAATTTAGAGGAATTTAGATTTTGTTTCATCAAAAATGTCCTTAGTATTGTATAAGTTCATTAAGATTTTTTTTAAGAGATCAAGGTCTTTTCTCAGAGCCTTTACAGTTAGTAGCCCTTATTAAAGGTAGTACAATTTGCTGAGACTTGAGAGTCAGATGTGTTAGTATTTAGTTAGCTGAGGAGTGGAACGTGGCATTAGTAGTAAAAATAAGCTAAGAACTCGACATGAACATTGTTATGTTATTTCTACAGGGCATTGAGGGGAAAGTCTTTTTGGTGAGAAAGCCGCGGCTAGAAAGGTCTGAGTGAGATCCCTTCAGTCCCTGAGCGACGGCCACGCCGTCCCCATGCCCCAATCAAAAGACCAATCATGAACAAGTTTAGTCGCATCCGACGTCAGCTGTGGCGGAAACCCGAGACGGCCAGCTTGCACGTCTTGGTGGCGGCGCTCTACATCGTGGCCGTGTTGGGGCTGAACAACGTCCTCGACAAGATGTTCGACCACAACAAAGTCCTCAGCAACGAGTTCGTCGACATCTTGCCCAAGCCCTGGCCCTTCGTCAGGTATTCAACAAGCTCCTTTAATAATGTCATGTATTCAAAATGTAAGAGAATATGAGATATGGCTATTATATGGCTTGTTTGTTGTCCCCAATTGCGAGCTGGGAAAGGCACTCACTAATGGATATACCTAAATGTCTATTAGCAAAAGTACATATGTAGTATGTCTGGACACTGAGCTAATGGCATGAGTATTTGCTATACATAATACGACTTATGAAAGCCATAGCTATGTGAAGAACCACTAACTAATAGAAAGAAAGAATGATACATATGCTCTTTCTTTTCTGTCAAAAGATAGTATACTTAGATATAATAATGTTTTATTACTATGTACTATCTTCTAGATCTAACTGTCAATTTATGTTCAGCCCAGCCTTCGACCTGAGTGACGGAGGGGTTTATCTAATAGGTTAATTGTAATAATTAACACACTATTAGGCTTAAAATGATGGACTGTATCAAAAGTTCCTTAGGAAATAAACAAATTAATAAAATACAAGAAAATTAAGGTAAATAATTGCTTGAAGAGCCCACTGCCTACAGCCTACTGTTGAGACCCCAAGAGCTATAATGATCAATTAGACACAATTAGGATTGATTCAATATAACTCTCAGTGTACTTTCTCAACAAGGGTAAGCAGTGAACTGAACTCTGGGCCACATGGCCAATAGACACAGGTAAAATCTCTTTCTTTGTCTCAATATTGTTGCTGGCCAGCCCAGGTGATGCCGATGGCAGACTTCAATCTCTGGCAGACCGAGTAGGTGGAGAAGTGGGCCGTCTGGTGAGTGAGTGACCAGGTGGTGTGATTTGTGGCCAGATGCAACACATGGAATAGTGCCCGTGGTCGGTCACGACAGATCGCCCCCTCAAAGAAGAGCGCGTTGACTGGGCCCAAATGATGCTGACCAGGCCTGCCGGAACGATAAGAAGTGGCCACTCCAACTTGCTTTGGTGGCTTGTGGTAGGTGTGGGCCTGCATAATGCTAGAGAAACAGTTGGACAGAGCACATACACGCTTTGATTATAATCAAAAATACCAAATTTCCAGAAAAGTAGCCTTAAGGGCAACATTAATTCAACAAGACATTTAGGAAAATCAAATTAGACTTGCGACGTGTTGATACTCCAATTATTGACTCCTCCTTTGGCATTCCCATTTTGGACTCAATAGATAGTAGTGGCTTCTCTCTTTGCTCTGAATTGGAGCAGTCCGATGCAGCATGCAGTCCACAGGTCCGTGTTCTGGAGCCGATTTGTCCATCTGGCCATTGCTCTGAACCGTGGGACCAGCCCACCGATCCTAGCTAGAGTTTGTATCCTCACTTCTCTTGGGCCAAGCTCACGAGTGCCCCAGTTCACCTCCAAACCCGAATTTTTCACCTCCAAAATCTCGAATTTCTCGTCTCCAAAATCTGGAATTTCTCACCTCCAAATCTCGCATTTTGGACTCTTCTCAGTTAGTGGATTAGTCGAGGATTTTGGCCAGAAGCAGAAGATGATCAATGCAGAAGGAGTCTATCGGGTACTTATGGCTACCAAAATCTTGAGCAACTCGTGATATTTTAAATCCAAAAGGAACTTTTTGACTTTCTTATTATGATTGATGGGATGACTTGCAATTTCAAGGATTTTACTTGTATATTTTTTCAAATTGTTGACAAACTCTTTCATTTGGGTCTTGTACGTGGTGCGTTCAGGATCAAATGAGAATACTTTTGTCGAGTTGATGACACATATGGCTCATTATTTATGAATTTTTGCTGCAAACTTGGCGATTTTTGAGCCATTGAGGCTTGTAGCTGTAAATCCACGAATTTTGAGCGCTGATTGCTTGCACAGGTCTGTGTTTTGGAGCCAATTCATCAATGAAGCTGTCGTTATTCTGAACCGTGGGACAGGCCCACCGATCCATGCTGTGTTCGTGTCCATGGACTTGTTCAGCGAGCCGTGCCACGCTCATGAATTTTGTACCAGTTGACCTCCAAAACTTCGAATTTTGTTCCTGTTAGTTGTTCAGTTGAGTCTTCAAAATCTTGATTAACTGACGAGATTGAGCTTCAAAATTTTGATTTGTTGGTACAGAATCCTCGGGGTCAGAGCCGAATCCTCGAGATGTAAGTGCTCATTTTTATTACTTTTCATTAGATTTTAAACTTTGATTTGGAGAGTTCTTGCCAAAATTCAGGTCATATTTTCGTGACTGATGTCCACAAAACTGCAGGCTCCATCGATTTCCAAAATTATTTTCCAAATCTTGGATTTTGCTCTATTTGGGCCAAAGTTGATCATGATCCTTCAACTCAAATAGTGAAAGTTTGCAAGAATTGATCCTTTTGATGGCTTTCTTGCTGTTGTGATAGGATGGAATTGGGCTTGATGTCGTCCAAACCCACTTGAGCTGTGGGCCAGTCTGACTCGTCGCGCCGTCGCTACTCGATCTTGATTCTTGCTCCCAAAATTCGTAAAGACAGCATTCTTCATTTATGGTGCATTTTGCTTCAAAAACCACGAATTTTGCTTCCAAGTTCAGTATTTAGACCCATTTTTTACTTTGAGAGGGTATAATATAGTATTGGCCACTGAACTGTAACTCTGGATCCTTGGAAGTGGTGACGATGGAGTCATTGATTCTATGTACTTCTTCTCAGCGACATTGATGCTCACGACCCGTGGTGTAACCACCAAGCCATTTGTGCACAACTCTCAACTTGCAATTCTGACCCGTGATATTGGAACCACCGAGCCAATTGTATTGTTTTCTCAAATTTGATGCATGGGGAGCTGTCATTTGATTTTTGAGCCCAAGATCTCTTCAAGATCTCTTTCACCTCCTTCCAAAAATCCGAAATTTTTCATTTTTATGGAAGCTTTAAGCAAAGTTGGCCATCTATGTACATCGCAGTCCTCGCTGATCTTCATAATTCTCAGTCTTTACTTGCTTTGATAGAGAGAATATTGTTTGTGTACTTTTTTAGCAATGACTTGTCCCTTCATAAGGTAATAATGTTTTACATTGCTTAAAAGCTGTCTTGGGCCTTCCACATTAGGCGACTGAGCTATTAAATGGCATAAGTAGGCTTCTCCCAGCAAGGCAGGCAAGACTGGTATGGGCTGGTCACACATTTTGTGGTTGGTCAGAAGGAGCCCATCCGAGAAGGTCAAATTCAATCCTTTTAATGATGGCGTTACTGGCATGCATATCCCATTGATAAATTGACTGATGTCTTCTTTTAATTCTGCTCCCTGGGCCAGCTTAATAATTATTACTGTAGCTTTTTCTTCTAATTCCGAGTCATCTCTGTAGAAATTTGTCCATTTAAGCATTATTTTAATAATATTTATGAGTTTTGTCCATGAAGAGCCTTTTTTAAGCAATAGCAGTATTGCATCATTTGAGCAGCAATTTGGTTCAAATTCAAATTCATGTTCATCAATGGAATTGTTCAGGGGCTCAAAATTTCTCTCTGACTCCTCCAAGTCTGTGTACAAGTTCATATCTGAAGCTGGTCCCAGCTCATTTGATGATGAATCCAAATTTTCTTTACACATTGTCACTGACCACATAATTTTTGGCTCAAGGATGCCTGTCTCGAGATCGTTCTCTTGATCAAGGATGCTGAGAGTTTCATATGAGTTACTTATGTTGTTTAGCTCAGCTACAGTTGAAATCAAATTTTCAGCGTTGACGCCTGCATTCCTGGACAACAACTTGGCTGAACTTTTCGTCTTTGACCACACAATTTCTGGCTTCAGAAATTCGGCCTCCAAATTGTTGTCTTGATCCAGTATGCTGGTGAATTCACAGGTATTGGGTGTGATGCCCAACTCGTGCATGGCTTTGCTTTGAGGCACAAGCTTGTTGGTGAAGAACTCTGTATTCTTGGACACAATGGTGCTCTTGGACACTTTTGAGACTTTACTTTGGCTTATACTTGCAAACATAGCCATGCTAGCTGGTTCAGTTTCTTCAGAAGCATACGAATCAAGTCCATGATTTTGGGGAACATGGAGCCTTTTATCTGGTCCATCCTTGTTCTGCACGTCTTTAAGTTCTCGTTTCTCGAGTTCCAACTGTAGTAAAAGTTGTTGTTGTTCCAAACGCTGTTGACGTTGCTCGTCTTCTTCAAATATCTCATTTATTGACATTATTGTGGCATCTAAAAGCTCGGTTATTGCAAATTTGGCTTTCAAACACCAAACAAGTTCCGGTCTTGACTTTTCGCATAAACTTTCGAGTTTTTGAAAGTTCTCATGAATTTTTTCCTTGACTGCTAGGAGAGCCTGAATAGATGCATTGACTTGTGATTTTGAGAGAAGTTGTGACCTAATTTGGTTTCTTTTGAATTTTGCCAGATAGATTGCATAATAGAAGAGATCTTCATAGTAGTCTAGTACTTGACCAGCATTTGTCTCATAGTCCCTTGACAACGGGAATACGTGTGGGGTTCCACCTGTCCATAGACGTACCTGTTGGCCTTCAAGCTGTTCTCCACCGAGCCATTCATCGGCCCGTGGTAGGACTTGATGGCGTTCAAGCTGAACTCCACCGAGCCGTTCGTCGGCCCGTGGTAGGACTTGATGGCGTTCAAGCTGAACTCCACCGAGCCGTTCATCGGCCCGTGGTAGGACTTGATGGCGTTCAAGCTGAACTCCACCGAGCTGATCTTGGTAGTTTTGACATTCTCCTCTCGAGTTTGGCTTCCAATAGCCTGAATAGTTGACATTTTGTAGAAAACTTTTACTATTGTTATTATAGACTTTTTTACTATATCTTTCTTGTTGGCGACCCTCTCGAGTGCTTTGGGCTTCTTGAGGGACCTGAGCAACCTGAGCTTGTTGCCAATCTCCGACAACCCATGCATCTTGAGGAAGTTGTTGATGTTCATTCCGAGGAGGATCATTTTCATTGTGATGAGAGTCCCAAGGGAGTGCTTGGCGATCAAGGTGGTCTCCACTGAGCCGTTTGCCAACCCGTGGAAGTACCTGCTGGTCATCAGCCCAGTCTCCACCGAGCCATTTATCGGCCCGTGGTAATACTTGTCTTGCATATCTAGGACCTCGGTCTTGTGCATCTGGAGGATCCCAAGGGAGCCCCTCATTATACTGATTTTGTCTTTGACCTTCTATGTACTCCTCAAGGCATGCTTCTTGTGTGTATCGGTGATGTGCGTCACAGATAGGTGCACTTCGGGTGTCTGCATCATGAAAGTCTCGAGCATCTTCACAATGGCCAATATGATGAACATCTTGAGCATTGTGGACATCTCGATCACCTCTATTAGTGTTTTGAGACTTGTTATTGTAATTATTAGCATAGCTGCAATTATTGTGGTCTAGATTGTAATAAAGTCTATAATTTTGCCCACTTATGTACTCCTCCTGGCACACATCTCGGGCTATGGTTAAAGGACATTGGCCACATCGGCGATCTCGTACATCTCCTCGAGCATCGGGATCCCCGTGATGTCGTAGATCTCGAGCTTCATCGGCATAGGTAATACGATGAGCTGCAATGTGGGCATCTCGAGCACCTCCATGAGTAAAATCATGGTCATTATTGCAATTATTATCATAATTACGATTATTGTGATCTTGGCGGCCTTCTTGGCGTGCGTCGCGAGGGCATTGGCTGCATGTATCTCGGTGATGTTGAGCATCTGGTCCGCCAAGAGGCATGGCTTCATTATGGTAGTTTTTATAAAAGTTGCTATTATTTTGCTTGCTATTATAGTAATTATCCTCGTTTTGACCACTTATGTACTCCTCTTGATGTGCACTTCTCGCATTGCATGCCCATCTAGCATCTCGAGCTGCATATTGGCCACATTGCTGAGGGACTCGTGCATGGTCACTATTGTAATTATTATAATGATTTCTGCCAAATCTCTCCTGATCGTTGAAATATTCATCTTGGCATGGCCTTTGGGTTTTGTAGAGATCTTCACGAGAAGGTGCTCTTTCTCTAAAGTGATGTGCGTCTCGTCGGCGATTGTCTCTTATGTACTCATCCCGATGCACATCTTGGCGAGGTGGGTCTTGGCGAGGTGCATCTTGGCGAGGTGCATCTCGGAGATCTCCGTGATGTACATCTTGAGCATCGCCATCTTGAGCATCGCCATAATGGCCAATATTGAAATTATTCCAATAATTAGGATTTTTGTGAATTTGACTGTAATAATGGCCATAATTTTGCCCACTTATGTACTCCTGACGTGCATCTTGGGGATCTCCATGACGTGCATCGCGGCCAATACAATGAGCTTCTCGTGCATTGTAGACAGCTTCCTGTCCATTGTAGACATCTCGAGCACTTTCATCAGTTTTTTCGTAATAATTCCTATTATCTTCATTGAATCGATTTTGCATTTGACGACTGATGTACTCGTCTTGGTGCGCATCTTGGGTGTCTCGTGCATCTTGGCGAAGTAATCCTCGTGCGTCTCGTGCATCTGGGCGAGGCATACCTCCTACATCTTGGGGATGAGAGGCATCTCGTGCGCCTCGTGCATCTGGGCGAGGTACACCTCTTACATCTTGGGGACGAGGGGCATCTTGAGGGTCCCAGAGATGTGAATATTGCTGGTGATGACTAGGTGCTTCTTGGAGATCCCAATAAAGTTGGCCTCGTGCATCTGGATGGAGGCAGGCATTGTCCAACTTGTGCCCTCGCATGTCGACGCCGATGCGCTCGTCTGTCTGGAACACCTAGTAGGACAACGACTCGCTCCTCCAGTAGAAGAAGTTTTTGAACTGTGGGCCGTTTCTCTGACCCAAAGTTCTACTCCCTCAGGCCGCTCTCCAACCCGAAGAAGTGATGCTTCAATTAGCCGATTTCTGGCCCTTGAAGACTTTGTTGAACTGCAGGCCGTTCTCCGACTCGAAGTTCTTGAACTGCTTCCTTACTGAGCCAACTTTTGACCCGTGAGGTAGAGCTCCACCGAGCCGATTGCCGACTCGTGGATGAAGTTGAACTTGATGCTAGTCTCTGAGCCAATTTCTGACCCAACAACTTAATTTTGCTCCGCAGAGCCGATTGCCCACTGGCGGCAAAAGATGAACTGCTGGCCGTTTTCCGACCCGAAGTTCTTGTTCTCCACCGAGTCGATTGCCGACCCGTGGAAGAATTTTGTCTCTGAGCCGTTTTTCCGACCCAAAGACCTTGTTCTGCTTACTCACTGAGCCAATTTCTGGCCCGTGATACTACCATAAGGCCGATTGCCAACCCGTGGTTGAAGCAGCATTCGAAGTTGTTGTTGATGATCTTGCTTGAGTCGTGCTCCTCCATGTCGACGCCAATGCGCTCGTCTGTTGGAACACTCAAGAGGACAAGGATTCAATTTTTTACTTGATAATTGACTAGATTTGGTGCAAAGCCGAATTGAGAATTAAGTAGTGCGATGCGCTCCAGATCGACTTGAGGTCGTGCACGACGCCGCTCCCCACTTCTCGTCTTAATCGAAAAGCAGTGCGATGCGCTCTAGACGTACTCGAGGTCGCATGACGCCGCTCCCTGCTCCTTGATCTTGGCTTAAATAAAGTAATTATATTCAAAATTATTATTATTTGAAATAAAAAAAATAGATTTAATTTGACTTATTTGACTAGATTTGATTTGCAAGGCCGAATCGAGGGGCAGTGCGATGCGCTCTAGACATGAATTGCACGACGCCGCTCCCTGCTCCTCGATCCGGCTCGAAGGACCATCTGTTCAGCCCAGCCTTCGACCTGAGTGACGGAGGGGTTTATCTAATAGGTTAATTGTAATAATTAACACACTATTAGGCTTAAAATGATGGACTGTATCAAAAGTTCCTTAGGAAATAAACAAATTAATAAAATACAAGAAAATTAAGGTAAATAATTGCTTGAAGAGCCCACTGCCTACAGCCTACTGTTGAGACCCCAAGAGCTATAATGATCAATTAGACACAATTAGGATTGATTCAATATAACTCTCAGTGTACTTTCTCAACAAGGGTAAGCAGTGAACTGAACTCTGGGCCACATGGCCAATAGACACAGGTAAAATCTCTTTCTTTGTCTCAATATTGTTGCTGGCCAGCCCAGGTGATGCCGATGGCAGACTTCAATCTCTGGCAGACCGAGTAGGTGGAGAAGTGGGCCGTCTGGTGAGTGAGTGACCAGGTGGTGTGATTTGTGGCCAGATGCAACACATGGAATAGTGCCCGTGGTCGGTCACGACAATTTATGTACTTTAGTTGTTGCATTTCTCTACGTGTGCCAAAAAAAGACGGACGCCCGTCAAAACAACGGACCGACTGCTTGCCATTCCGGCCACGTCCGTGCAAACACTCTCTAAACCGTTTTAATGTGCTGTGAACACCACCTTAACATCGACATATGCACTTTCTTGCTCAAACATCTTTAGTACTTATTCCTGCTAAAATACCGGTTTTTTGCCCTTTTTTGGTAACATTTTTGTGTTCCTCCAGGCCATTGTGAGCTGATCCAAAAGCATTTACTACTTATAAGAGTACTTTCTACTATAATGTTAGTAGTTGACTAAGAGATTGTATGTAAATAAGTTCGTTTTGTGTGTCGGTAATCGTTTTCGCTTATCCGTCTCGCCTTGGGGGCGACTTTAGTCATTTGGCAGGTCTTATGTAAATGGCCTCAAAAAGGAGCACAATAAGCTCTTTATTATTCACAAGTGCCAGAAAAGTGGCTGCAAATCGACGTCGTTAGTTGCAGGCACATTCAAAGTCGAAATAAGAGCAATTTTAAGAGAATTTAAGGAAATATTTAGAGAACTTATTTTAATATAAATTATTCCTTATTACTGTTATGTAGTGTTCCTTTTTAGTAAATTAGAAAGCTTGACTTACTTAATTCAATATTAAAGGCATGTTCTCTGGAGAAGTCTTGGTTGCGTGTCAAATGTGATTTTTGTGTTAAATAAGCTAATAATATGTTGGTACATATTTAGTGTAATACATATAAAGTGTAGGTTAGATAGGAAAAGATAATTTTTCTAATGGCTATAAATTAATATGAAGTTCAGAAATAATTGAAGGTGTTACATGCAAAGCTTCAATTATGGCTTATTTAAACATTTAATGGCTTAATAACAATTAATAAAGTGGACATTATAGTGAAATAGTTAAAAATTTGAGGTAAATTAATATTTTGTTTTTTTTGTTTGTGTTTTATTAAAGACATTTGTTAAGTGCGAACGAGAGCGATTTGTTGTTGTCTTCTCCGCTGGATTCGAATTCGAGCGGGAAAAAGTCTGCGGCCCCGTCGACGGGCGACGACCCGCTCTTCCCGCCCAACCCCTTCTCCGACGAGCAGATGAGGCACGGCGCCATCGCCGTCTACATCTTCGGCCTCGGCTACATGTTCGTCGCCCTGGCCATCGTCTGCGACGAGTTCTTCGTGCCCTCTTTAGGCAATTTTATCAAAAAAAGAAGCGCATTTTTAGCTCAAAAATTGTGTTTTAACTAGTTTTTGATGTTTGATTGATTTTTGGGGGGATTTGTTTAGATGTGATCATCGACGTGTTGGGCATCAGCGAGGACGTGGCCGGGGCGACGTTCATGGCGGCGGGCGGGTCGGCGCCGGAGCTGTTCACCTCC
>JAOXNJ010162689.1:0-10732 GCA_028566655.1 Metis holothuriae
TGATGAAGTCGACTCACAAGAAGAGGAAGAATCGGGTGGAATCACTCTAAAATCCCTCGAAGCTGATCTTCCTGACGAAGAAGAATCTGTCGATCCCGACTTCGATCCCTGCGCAGTAAGTAATGCAGAACTTCTGTTTTACGTTCGACAATCCCTTATCAGATTAACAAGGCGCTCAAAAATATTTCAGGAGACCATGAGCGACGTCGAGGTCGACGCCGAAGAAATGTCTCAGGACGAGATGGAAACTGAGAATGTCGAGGGTGTACACAAGAAGACCGGCGAGGTTCATAAGTGTAAGCATCTCGAGTTGGCAGCTTGATCGCGGAATTATTGTTTTCAGGTATCAAAATAAACGCGGACCAGATGAAGGTGATGACTGGTGGAGACAAGGAAGAAACCGAAGAAATGAAGGAGTAAAACTAACGGACGCCTTGACGCACTGCCAGTTATTGACTGTTTTAACCACATTCCTCAAGAATACAGTTTTTTGAAACAGACACAAAACTCATTCTTCCTCATGACAATTTTCCTCGCAGAGGCTCAAGGTTAAATAATCCTCATCCGACCTTGCGGCGTACGAAGCCGACTCGTCAAATAATAAGACAGAAATAATTGCTTTTCTGAGCGATACATATATAAAGCGGACAGTAGTTCCAAGCAGCATTATATTTTAGTCAGATGGTTCGAAAAACAGTACAGCGAGGTGAGAGAGAGAGAGAGAGCACTGAAGCGGTTTTGAATATGGTAAATGACAGTGGCGTTATGCGACAGCTTTTATGTCAGAGAAAGAATCACATGTTTAATATTAAGCAGGATAGCTTTAGGAAGATACCAGCTCACTTGAGCTCAGTCAGATATTACAGGCAGACAATACACAGTTAGAGAAATGTGAACAGGGCAAAAAAGATATTTTTTAGCAAAAAATTTTCTTAATCGAAGATTTGAGGTAATTAATAAAGAAACTAAGAGGTCCCTTGAAATTCAAATGGTTTAATTCCGCTTTTCAAAGCGAAAACTGACAAAAAAGACAGTGTATGACTTTTGAACTGCCAATTAACGTTTAACACCCTGACTTTTATTTACGATAGCTTTGCATTCTCGCTAATTGTTAAATAATTACCTCTTCTCTTCGCGGGGCCTTTAAGTTCCAAATTGACTTAGGTTGTGTTGCGAGAAGAACGAATCAGTTACAGCTCATAAAATTACTTCGGAGAGCTTATTGAATTGATTTTGGAGAAATGAAGAGACGATTCTCTAAGATGCCATTCGGTAAGTCGAACTTGGTCAGAGAAGATCGACGGCTCGAAGACCGTTCCAAAGTCTTAATAAAAATGCCACGGGCTGAGAAAAATAATTTTGCAGGTAAAACTCACAGTCTTGATTATGCTGAGAACTGACCGGCTTGAGAAAAAAGATGAAGGAATTTTTAGACGATTTTCCATAAGACGCAAGCCAGGTATTTCAGAGCAGACGTATTTGAGATGATATCGTGCCTGTCCATTGCATCATTTATGGCAGTGCAACTTTGTATAAAGAAAATGAACAGGTACTGATGTTCTGATACGAGTTTCTGTACATTATCTTCCTAATCATCAAGGTAATTATTTTCATGGGAGATCTTGTTGTGCACGACAAAAGTGCTCATCCAAATCCTTGCGGTCCAGAGATTAAAGCAATTATGTTCAAGATTAACTGCGGATTGCCTTAAGATTCACACCCCTCGTCATAATTGAATTTAAAAGGAGCGGTGCCGGCAATTCATTTTTTGCATAGAGGAACACGCTTTGTTTAACATTTTTCTTCTCAACAAAGCAATGAGCAAACGACGAAAGAGTTTTGCCTTGCAGAGAAAAGCATCGATTTATAATAAGACTGAAGGTCAGAAGTTTGTCTATTTTACCGCAGCGAAAATGCCACATTTTCACTTGCTTTAGTCATTTTTGTTTTCAGAGCCGCAGCTCAAAGCAGTGAAAACTCGACTTGAAAGTCGATGTGGGCTTTTTCTGAGCATGAAGAATTCAAACGACGATTCTCGAACAAGTGAGTGGTGCTTTTTCTTATCATCATATTAAAATAAATAGTCATCGTTTGTGGAAACAAAGACAGTAAAGACCCTTCAACCCTTTTCTTCCTGATCCCTGTCGGCCTCCGTGTTGTCTCAATCCAACACTCCGAAACAGGACACTTTGTAGCGATGAATTCGAACGGGAAAATCTACGCGTCTGAAATATTTGGGCTTGAATGCAAGTTCAAGGAAAACGTGTTCGAGAACTACTGGTGTATTTACTCGTCTCTCCAGTACAAGCACCCTGAAACACAGGTGCAAAATGTCAGCAGGAAGCAGCTCAGATGAAATTTCTAGAGACCGTGGCATTTGGGACTGAACGAAAACGGTAAATGCATTCGTGGATCTCGAGCAAAGAAGGACAGAAATGTCTCGCATTTTCTCCCTCGTCCTCTTGAAGGTAAGATTTTAGAAGTTCAGATCACTGTGAAAAAATTCTAGTGATGATGATGCGCGAACCGTCCCACCAAGAAATTATCGGCCAATCTCGGAGCAGCCAAGCATCAGCAACAAACGAAGTAACCGGCGAACAAGCTGTTTAAGAATACTGCTAAAGCTTATAAATTCTCGTTCAAAATCCCTTTTTGCGATAACGGCGAAAGTGCGCTGAAACCTTATCGGAACTTATCCCGGTACTAGAATTTAATTAATCCACGCCTGGAAAGTCCTTGAAAGCGCCCGCACGATATCCTATTGGCGCAAGTATTCGCCGAAAGCTTTGTAAAACATTTAAGCTCACCTGCATGCTGATCGAAAGTGAGCTTGAAAGAGAGCTTCAAGTTCTTTGATTTGCTTGAGCTGAAATGGATTGAATATCTTAAGAATTCTTTTATCAGTAGTTTTAATTCACCAACTGAGGTGTAGTAGGAGCGCTGGAGGTGGTGCAGTGGGCTGAAAGTGCTGGTGTAGTGGCGTTGATCTTGACGAATGTGCTGGAGGCGAGCAGAGCCGTCTGAGACAAAAACCCATTTCCCACAGAGAATAATAAATTGCCCATACAATATTTTTGTAAGTGAAAATGCAGAGACAACACTATTGAGAAATGCAGTTTTGGTTGAAAATGTAATATAAGAAGATGCTCCCGGCAGGAGTTCTTCGGCGAGTTGTGCAAGTCTTGGGCCTGTACTTGTAAGTTCAACATTTGGTGACACATAATTAGCTAGGGCGAACTTCATAAATGCATGTTTTTATCCAGCAGCGTCGTTGATAAGTCGTTATCTTGTTTTGATAATAATATAAGCGTGTTCAAAGTGATACTAATGAGCTTTTTTTTAGCTTGTATAAACTGATCTGTGGAGACTTTTTCGTTTCCAAGCATCGAATTGTTCTCACGCCAGCCCACTTGCCGCTGCCTATTGCCGAAAATGAATGCTTTCCAGCGCCGTTTCTTGATTATGATATGAACAAAACTCTGGCGCAAATCCAAAATGGAACCTTCAAAGATAAATTTTCGTATTATTCACCCTGCTGGAAGCCGGACACGTGCGATCGCTGGCAGAAAACACTTGTTGTTATTCCTTACAGGTAGAAAATTTCGAGTATTGCGGTCTTCCGACGAGTTGTGTTATCTTGTGTTTTATAAACAGCGATAATGAGGCTTATAGAAATCGTGAAGCAGCCCTCAAAGTATCAGTTCCACTGTTGCACTACTTTCTTCAACGCCAACAGCGCGACTACTGCCTTCTTCTTGTAGAACAGGTGTGCATTAACGTCGTTAGATAAAGGATAATCGGAAAGTTCACGCCAAATCAGCGCCGATAACATTGCTCTAGGTCGACCGCAATTTCTTCAACAAAGCCGTCTTGATGAACGCCGCCTACCGCGAGTCCCAGTCTTTAGGACATGGAGCCTTCAATTGTTTTATTTACCACGATGTAGGAAAAGGGATAAGCCTTATGAATACCGCTGAATTTATTTCGAACGTGAATAATTAGCATATCCGCGCTCTTGAGATTACAATTGCTTTAAGCTTCGTAATACTTTGCTTATGCAAATTTGAAATCCGCGCTATAATCCCAAACAAGATATGATACCAGAAAATGGCGAGTTAGAGTACGCCTGCGCTGAGCAGCCTGTGCATCTTTCGCCTGCAGTAAATACGTTTGGGTATCGCGATCATTACGGAACACTCTTCGGTGGGGTTGTTGCTATTACTGGTGAACAGCTGGAGACGGCGAATGGCTTCTCAAATAGATTCTGGGGATGGGGAGGCGAAGATAATGAAATTGAAAAAGTAAAATGATTCTTTTATTTGTAAGCGCTAGAATCGTTTTTCAGCGGATTTTCATGTCTGGTCTTGGCCGAAAAGCTCCTCCTCAAAATATCGGTCGTTATTTTATGCTCCCACACGAGCACAGCTGGGACTTCAAGCCGCACTCGTCTCTTGGAATATCCACAAGTGACCCTGTATTCCGCGAGATTCGCTTGAAGTACAATTACACGCGACTCGACGAACTAGGAGCAAAGCCGACCGACTGGTCGCGAGACGGATTGAACAATTTGCGCTACACGCGCACCGGATTTGCGAAAAATCAAGATAGCGAGTTCATGAAGCTAGAAATTGATGTTTCTGTTGTGCGACTGTCGCAGATCAGTATCGAAATCGACGCTGCAGAAACGTACGAAATCGGTTGTAATTTTGAGGAAGACAGATTGAAACCGCAAGAGCCGTGCTTTATCGACGATTCTTCGTTGCTTGGTGCTATTCCGGAAGAGCAGCGATACGCGAATGAAACAAGCTTTTTGAAAGCGAAAGAAAGGTGTTCGAAAGATGGCGTTTGCAGCTCGATTGTTTTTGCGAAGAAAGATAATTTATATTTTCTGAACACGGAATCTGTCCTTCTCGGCAGGCGGCGAATTCACGAGTCCTTTGGAAGCCTCAGTCAGGAATGGCAAGTAGAAATCTCTCGTGACGTAGATTGTATAGTTTTGACGGTTTCATTTGGAAATATTCACGAGCTAGATAGAAAGCAAATGTCACGCTGTGCGTCGCCAAACGTTCGTTTTTTACTGCTGTCAATGATTTTTAATTTTTCAAAGCAGGTCATTTTCGAAGCAGAGGCGAAAAATTTCAAATCTAAAGTGCCAAAATCAAGAAATCGTACTTGCAAAATACGATTTGGTTGAAGAAATGTCCAGGCCACTTGGAACGGCAACATCAAATAGAATCTCCTATCTTCCTGAAAACAGGAAACTTCACCATGGTTTCAATGAAGTTCAATCTCAGTTCAGACGTGATAGTTGAAAATGATATTTATGTTTACACAACTATTCTGCCGTACTCAGACAAAGATCCGAATGTTGATCGAGGTTAGTATATAATTACGCTTTAGAGGTACCTCTTCATCCGTGTTAGTATAGTGGTGAGTATTCCCGCCTGTCACGCGGGCGACCGGGGTTCGATTCCCCGACACGGAGAAATTTTTTTATCAGATTTTATTTTTGCCTACGTTCGATTTGATGACCGGTTAAAAAAAATACTGAAAATGTTCATTTTTTTCTTTTTATATTTTTTAACAACGGCTTTTCTATTAAAATTGATAATTTGTTGTAATTTTTATTTTATTTTTTGAAATAAAATTTGTTTTTAGAAAAACAAAAATAAGGAATTCTAGAAAGTTTCCTTTTCCATAACTTATGGACCATAAGGTTACCTTGTTCCTATTTGAACGTCGCATACCAAGTGCGTTATTATTGTTAGTACGGAACATATTCATTTTGACACTCTTCCAATATTTATCCAGTCCAAAATCGCCGTCGCTGCTCTTTTAAATTTGCTTGATCACAGATAATATGATTTGTTCAGCAAAACACCGGCTGCTTCGAAATAGCATTTGGTCGCGTATCGAGCGAGTGACTCCTCAGAACTTTGAAAATGGGCGAGCTTTCATATCGCTGAAATTTCCGCTTCCGCCGTTGATAGGCAGTTACCAAGCCAAAACAGTTGCTACGACAAAAGACGCAATGGCTGTTGGCCTTTACCGGTAAGGTACTGTCAACATTGCTCGTCGTTTACAGTTTATTCAGATGGTCCTGGTTTCAGGACGTCAACGAGGACGAGCTTGAAGCTGAGCTTGAAATCACGCATAGAATATTAAATCGGAGACCTCCTTTCAATCATACCGAATTGCCAACTTAGACAGTTCAAAATTGCCAAAATGCCCAAAAGTGTTCAAAAATCTGCTACAAACACTAAAATGCTGCTATGCTAATCAATAGAAAATATTTATTTTTTTGTATATTTTGGAGATATAAAACGACAATGAAAATCTAAAGTTTATCCTCGTCGAACTGATTTGGTCTCTTGGACGATGGCGGCACATGGGCACAAGCTGACGACGCAAGCATCTTTCAAGCAACCACCGGTTTGTCCGGAGATTTCTCGGCGAAGTCTAGGAGTGAAAATTGAGCATAAGAACGGCCTCGGTATGTCTTACTTGTAATGGCAGATGCAGTTGAGTGGTGGAAGCATGAAAAAGCAGGCCCATTTCACGCAGCTTTCGCCTCCTGGAAAGATCTTTTTAACTCGTTTCAGCGCAAAAGTACTTACGAAGAGCAGCAAGGTTACCAAGAGCAACACATGGGCAGCACCAGGCGGTCAGGGCAACAGCTGGGGGAACACAGCATCCTAAAGCATAACTATAGCCTGGCAGGAAGAATTTTCCAAAACTTACCAGCAAAAAGAGCGCCGCTCAGTCCAGGGGCATCAGTAACAGTCATGGCTATTTAATTAAAATCTCGTACGGACGTATTGTAGGAATACGTTCTCCGAGTCAGGAACGAGCAATGCTATTTGCGCATGCTTAAGGAGTGCACAAGATGGCGTACGTTCGAGCTCTGTTTGGACAACACTGCTAGGCAACAGTTTGTGTTGCAATTATAAGTGATTGCTGGGAATGTTGTTGCGGAAATACAAGAGTAAGAAATCAATATGCGCGATTCTAGGTCCGAAGAAAATACAAAAACATCTTTTGATTAAGTTCATATTTTCTTATTGTGGATTTCCACTCTGCTGATTTTAATGAAGTCGTTAATAAAACATCATACCAAGTTCATTGCTGCTTAGTAATTTTTATCGCCAAGAGTCTGACTCTCAACCACTTTGGGGACTGATCGTCAGAATTTTATTGGACCGAATAGCGAGCTGACTGGTTATTATGCATAAAATTTACGCTTGAAGAGTCTCGGCGAAGATAAAGAAAAGTCATTTAACACAAATAAGAGAAATACACAAATTATGAAGATCTTCAAATATATTACCATTTTAGCAGTGACATGTTATGCAGCAGCGATCGAGCATGATGAAAGAGGAGCAAGGTAAGCATCTTTCGGCACTCAGGCGCTATTTTTTATTCTTTTAGACCGGATAGAATTGATGTAAAATGTCCGAAGGGAGGCCGGTAATTTAAATGATTTGTGATAAGACCGTTAAACAAATTCAGACCAGATAAAGGAGGCTTGTGCTCTGATGAAGCCAAACTTGGTGATCAGATATATGTGTTTGAGGAGCAACCTGCTTCTACTCTGGATCCTTTGGAGGCTGAAGGAAACATGCTGAACCCTCAAAATGCATTTCCTTTTCAACTTGAATCTCAAACAACGACGAAAGTGCCGCTTACAACGGAAAAGGAGCTGGTTGAAGTCAGTATTCCAGGCGATAATCGTTATGCTCCTAACACTGAAGGTAGAGAAGATTCCCTTGATGGGGACAGAAACATGATTGACATTGAATATTATTCAGAACTTGCTAACAGTAATTGGGAACTTGAGGAGATTGAGGATATACTTGATTGCTGCGCTGAATATGAGTCTTCATTTCATTACATTTCAACTACGACAGAAAGCAGCATCGAAACTGGAGCAATGATTACAAATAATGCTCGCAATATTTTGAACACTGACGAAGAATACAGTCCTTATCACGAGGAACCAGAACCGCAAGAATCTGCAAAAGACAATACAACATGGTGGATTTGGCCTCTCATGTGTGTTTCAGTTGGAACCGTTTTGCGTGAGTCTATTTTATCTTTCTAGCCATAGAATTACGTATCAAAAGTTGGAGTCTCGATTTACACCTGTGAACAAAGAGGAGCAGGTTCCAAGACAACTGCATATGCTCCTGGCGAGCCAATTGTTGCTCAAGAATCTTCCGAAAGAAAATATGTCAAAACGCAAGATCAATTTCAGGAAATTACTCAAAATGCTTCCATTCAACAACAACAAAGTGCATAAACCCAACGCGTTAGTCAAGCTTAATAAACATGAATAAATAATCAAATGTGATAAAAGAGTTCTCATTGCAAATTAATGAAAGTTTGGACAGTTTATCAATCACGAAGACATCGTAGTTGGAAAGTTTAGTTTCGCACTTGCATATAAAAAAGAAGTGATAAGCTTTTCTACTTCTGCAATCATGCCAGAAGACCATAGATAGAGAAATATGAAGCTCCTTGGTAATTAAATTAATAAAACAAGTACAACTGACTATCTTTAGTCTTCCTTGCATGTTGTGTTCTCTCAAAAGATTTAAAAGGGGCAAGGTACGAAGTTAATGTAGTCTTTTTGAAAAAGTCTTATAAGACCAAGGCCCACTGAAGCAGTAACAGTGTCGACAACTACAGAGACGACTGATGACAACGAGTCAGATTTTGATCTCAACCTGCTCTGGATAACTCTTTTCTGTCTGGCAGGGATTATAACGCTCCGTATGTTTACCAATCAGATTATATAATATAAAAATATTCTAGTGATTGTTACCGTTGCATCACATTACATCTGCAAAAATAAATGCGTGAAAACCTCAGAAGCTGAAGGAGTAGAAGAACAACAAACTATGCAAGAAGCCGAATAGTCTATTCGGAATAGAAAACCTATAATTCGGTTTCATTGAAATCAACAAAGAGTTTCTTGAGTTACCGTTAAATAAATTTGATCAAACTTGTTGGTCAGAAAGCTTCTAATCATCAATTTGTGTATTCAAAGACATCAATCGCAAGTCGTTTCATATATAAAACAGAAATCAAAATCAGCAGCTGAGATCATAAAAGACTAAGGTTCAACTTTTTTTATATTCCGGTAATAAATGCCCGTGGCAATTGTCATCGAAGTTATTTGATATTATACTTTGACCAAAATAAGGTGTTTATGTCCCTTTGATGGATTGCCTTTATTGGGAATAAATTGTGGCTTTGTCAAGAAGAACGCGCTCTGGAATTTTTGAGTCATTAACCAGGACGATGGTGCTATAAAATGCGAACCTGGTTATCATCCAAAGACATCTAATAGTCTTGAAAGTCCACAGATTTTAAATTCTCTATTATGATTCCTGTCGAAAGGCAGAAACCTTTCAACAGTCTTTTCGAGTGCAAAATTTGCAGAATTTAATAACAACAGCGGCTTGTGGAAAAAGGTAATACTCGGGCCAAGTTCATGTGTTGCCAGCTTAACAATTCCGATCACTCATATTGACACCTCAAGAATATTTTTGAAATAGACTCTCACGGTGGCCCGATTGACGAACAGTTCTTAATTATTTCTTTTCCTTTCGGGTATTTTTCTTGGCACAAAGACGAAGCATGACTGTGTTGACCATGGAATGAGCCAAATTGTTTTTTGGTCTGACGCTTTTCGGAAGTCGAGGCCAAGATCATTTGCGAACGATGATCAATAGGTACTTACTTACAAGAACTCCAGATTCCATACAGTTGCGTGCTTTTCGGTACAGGGTCTTGATTAGGTCTAGTACTTTTGATTTCAAGCTTCTCAATCGTGGGAGATACGATGACACAGGTTAGGGCTTTCTATCAGGGGGACCTTTTCAAGTAAACGATTATCGTGATCACTGCTACAAATCTGAGTGCGATTCACATTTTTATCGAGGCCGAAAGAGATAAAAGAGTATTTTTTCTTTGGCATTTTCGTCAAAAATGCTTGGAAGCATGAGAACCTCGCTTGACATTTTGAGATGCCTCAGTGTATTAATGATTTCTAATTTTTACGGACTTTTATGTCTATTTTTGAAAATGACCTTTCTATTCTTATCGGACTCTTATTGCCAAGAAATCTGTTTATGGCTTTCTGAAATATTTTCCCTGCGAAGGATTCTTGAGCTCTCTTGCGTCTGGTCTTTTCACCTCATCCTTCGTATAAGCTCGCCACTCATAATGCTTGATAATGATAGACAGCCTTTTTTTACCACCGCTTCATCTTTTGTTCCGTTTTTATTGAAAATAATTTTCAAAATTTTCAGAGAAAATTCACTGAATTTCAAAGAAATAGCGCCAGATCGATTTGGTGGGGAAAAGTCGATTCGCGGCCAGCGTAAAGCTACGAGGTAGGTAGGGTCGCCTAGCTTTCCCTCGTTAGGCGAGTGTGGTAGACAAACGCTGATCAGGTCACCCTATGTTGAGTTAGGTACTCTCGGGCTCGTTCGATGGCTTCTCTATCGGCCTCTTTCAGTGACGAGACAGAGTTCAGCGACCAGAGCACCGTCGAGGCCCACGAGCAGCAGCCCCTTCTCTTCAGCACGCAAATCGAGGAGAGCCAGGTCCAAACAATAACAAAAAGACAAGCTCCTGTCACTTACAGAGACCGAAAGAGAAAGCCAAAAGCTAAAGAGGCAATGTCGCAAGAAGCTGTCAACACTCCCGGGCTCGATCAGACTGT
>JAOXNJ010162911.1:0-10729 GCA_028566655.1 Metis holothuriae
ATTGCGCATTTAAGCGACTCGCTCATCACGTGCGAGCAGTCGCGCGGAGAAGCTTTTATTTCAGAATTGAAATACGTTTCGCCTTATCTGTCGCCTGATTGCTAATTTTGCAAAATAAGCGTACTTCGTGGCTGATGAAGCGAACGAGCAATTTAAAATTGAAATGATATTTTGGCCCAAAATTTTTGGGCGAAAAAAGAAGCGCCAAATATTAAATATTGATTTTTGAAAAAAGAGCTGTGAATCAGATTTGAGATTGAATCTGAAAGAATCTCAAATGATAAATTTCCGTAAATAATCAAAACGTCACCGCTCAGAGTGCAGATGTCGATTGGAGCCTGCGCAGTCATGTCATCGTCGCTACACATGGCTGGCACGACTCTGGCACAACTGGCTGGCTCAGAGACACAGTGACGAAGGCAACAGAACTAGACACGGGATGAGCTATATAGATTAATTTATAGTAACAGATTTTATTTTAAATTGAGCACAAAACGAGTATTCATTTTTGATCAACTGAACATCATCTTTGGAAAAGTTGACTACCACGTGATTATTCTGGACTGGGAAGGCGAAGCCTCGTCGATCAATTATGTGGAGTCAGCCCAGGTAGCTTACTTTCAAATCGCGCAATTTAGAATCGAAATTTAAGAATGCGAGAGTCATTGCTGCGGCCGGAGCAGTTCTACTTTCAGATGCTGTACATAACGGTTGTTAACAAAATCAAAATGAAAATTGACATAAAATGACGTAGGAATCAAGCCGGAAAATATCCACATAACGGGACACAGTCTCGGGGGCCAGCTGATGGGTTTTCTCGCTCAGAGATTCCAGACCGTCACGGACGGACAACGAATTGGAAGATTTACTCCTCTTGACGCAGCGGGTAAAACAACACAAGAAAAATGAGTTATCATAAAATAGGACCAATTTTCGACGAATGCCCGGCTGAAGCGCGGGTGGACGAAACAGATGCAGATTACGTCGACTTCATCCATACTGACTCGGGACGGCTGCCGGCTCTCTCGATGGCAGCCAATGTCGGCGACGCAGGTATTTCGAAGACCCAAAATTACGCTGTAATAATCATAGATTTTTACGTAAACGACGGCCGCCACCAGCCTGGTTGCCCAACTCCTTCGCTTGACACGAACTGCGAGCATCAACGGGCAGTGCAAATCTGGGTCAGTTCATTCGACGTCTCCTGCTACGCTTGCCCTTGCGAGTCTTACCAAGACTTGGAGAACGGACTGTGCTCGAGTAAGTGGCTACTTTGATTTACTTTCGGAAATTATTTTCTTGAAGACAACTGCCGATTCAACGCAATTGGATTCTATTCTCAGAAACCAGCTCAAAAGACAACTTATTATTTAGAAACGACAGATAAAAAGCCTTTTTGTGTCAAATAAATGAAAATTAATGCATAAAAATTTTGAGACAAAAACGATAAAACGTCATTTGTCTGAAAATTGAAATCATAGACGACTGGCCCAAAAACGTTTTCTCATTTTATTTTTTTTTGAAAAGAATATTTATAAAAATCAGCTGAATATATTAAATTTAACATAATTGGGATCTCTGCGCTCTAGCTGCTGCCAGCCTCGATTCTAGCATTTTCGCGCGCTCGCTTTTTCGGACTGTCTTTTCCGTCGCGTGATTAGCTGAGCTTGCCCGTTTTTCTTTCACTTGAAGCTGAAACGCGTTTATTTTTTGCGATGTTTTGTTGAGCAGATCTTCGCGCTCGTTTTTCAGTTGAGGAATTTTCTCGCGACGCTCTTCCTCGGCGCATTTGAACTCTTCGCGCAAGATCGAGAGCCGCTCCTGCAGCTCTGCGATCGACATCTCGTCGAGCAGTCCGTGCCCCGCGCTCGTCGTAAAGTCTTCTTGCTGCTTGAATTGGCGCTCTTCAAGCGCGCGTCTTTGGAAGGCCCTGATCGACGCGATCAGTTTCTTCTTCGCGTCCATCTCCTTCGCCTCGCGTTCTGCTTTTTCGGCAAAGAGCTTGTCTCGATGAACGCGGATTTCTTCAGCAATTTTGTTTTTCTCGATTTCTAATCGCTCTCGAATCTTAATAATTATATTTAAAGTTTCGCCAATTTTTGTAATTCAAACCTGTGCAATTTTTTTATTTGCTTCGATAATCTGCCGAATACGATCTTCGATAAATGCTCTTTCCTCCGCGTTTCTGACAGATGCTTCTTCGAGCAATTTCTGGTACTCTTTTCTGAGCTCGTCTGCCAGCGCACTTTTTCGCTTGATCTCTTTATGGTGATTTATCACCGCCATTTCGCGAGACAGTTTCGCGTCCAGTATATTTTCTTCGAGACGGTTTGCTTCTTTTTGCCAGTCTTCCTCGAGCATTTTTTCTTGCCACTCGGTGAATGACAGGTCGTCTTTTCCTCCTAGATTAATTTGATATAAAATTACATCTTAGAAATCACCTTGAAGAAGTGCTTCCAGTTTTTTTAGGTTCTCGGTTTCCTGCTTTGTGATTATTTCGCCTGATCTTAATAAACTGGCGGCGTTGTGTTTACTGCGAATTTTGGGCTCGGGAAAATCAGGCGAAGGCTGAGCAAACTTGCGGTTGAAGTCGAGCTTGCGCTGTTCTTCGAGAAAGATAAGACGCATCCGTTCTTTCGTCTTGTCACTTTTGTCGACGTACGCGCACGAAAACGCGTGCTGGTCGCTTTCTTTCGTCTTCTGGTGAATGCGCACAAGTCGTTCGTGCTCCTGCTCTCGAATCGCATTCGGCTGTAGGTTCTCCGGCGTTTCGTACGTAGTTTGGGGAATGTCTCGACGAAAACTTCTGCTTTCGAAAACTTCCTCTTCTTTTTCCGGCTTCTTTGATTTGTTCAAATTACGCGAAAAGGGAACAATTTTTGTTGGTTCTTTCTTCACAAATTTCCCATTCGAATTTGCCTAGAAAATTATTTTTGCTGTTCAAAAAAGCGAAATCACCTTTTTGAGGAGTCTCTGTTTTATTTTGAGAAAATAATCTCGATTTGACTTTATCGGTTCAATAAGTTTGCGAGATACAAAGTTTTCATCCATCAACCCATTCCACGCATTCTTCAGTCTTCTTATGAAATGTTCTTCGATAAAGAAATCCAAGAAGGAAAGACCCTGATCTCGTTTCAAAGTACCAAGCCATGAGAATATCAGATCGGAATAATTCGCATTGAAGATGCACAAATAGCTGATAATTTCCAGCTTCATTCTGTCTTTTCTGAGAAAGTTTGCCTTACACGAAAATATTATTTCTGTCAGTTTTCGCATGATTGTTTTGAACTGATAAAGTCCAGAAAATATTTAAACAGCAAGAAACTCTTCTTCCTCTTTTTATCAGATTTTACATAAATCATCAAGAAAT
This sequence comes from Metis holothuriae, assembly GCA_028566655.1. Lineage (NCBI taxonomy): Eukaryota > Metazoa > Arthropoda > Copepoda > Harpacticoida > Metidae > Metis > Metis holothuriae. The sequence continues at coordinate 3,371 of JAOXNJ010162911.1, forward strand.
CGGATATAAATCAAGGAAAAATCGGTTCCTGACAAGCCACAGGCTGTGACATTTTCGCGTAAATAATTTTCAGGGTCGACTTCGAGTTTGTATCCTTCAACCAACTCGACGACGAAATCAAGCAGTTCTCTGGAATTGATCATTCTCTTTCTGAAGCGTCGCTTGGAGACTACTCTTTATTTGGAAAATTTCAGAGTGACGCATTGTGTTCTCCTTGAACCAGCGCAACGAGCTACGATCAAAACTCCAGCACGAAATGCAGCTCCGGGAATCCCAGCATGGGAAAGTATGGAGCAATCCGTACACACGTCATGCTGAACGACATTCCACAGTACAGGAATCGCCCGTTCTGACTGTTATTTAAAAAAATAAATTGACTTTAAAAAATTAATAAAAAATTAAAAAAAAAAATTCTAGAGAGATTCTTAATACTCTTCCTTGATTTGAATAAGATTATTTTTGACTAGTTGAAAAGATTTTTTCTCAAATTTATTTTATTGTGAATATTTCGAGTTAGTAAACAGCAGGATAAGGTGGTCGGCGAGCGCGTTTTATTGGCGCTAAAAGAGTTTTATTCGGATAAACAATTGTGCGAACAATATTCAACGACTGACTTCCTAAATGCTGGAATATGCGAATAAAACTTTCCTAGCTGATGAAGAGGTGGTCTCACATAAGAGATAGGACTGACATCGACTTTTGGAGAAGAGTGAAACGAGGCGAACAGCGCTAGAACCGTATTTTTCGATATCCCACGCTGGTGCTTCACGACATCGTCGAGCATCATCCTGCAAACGTCCTACGAAATGATCGAAATCGAGAAAAATGCGAATCGAGTCTGACCCTAAAATTGTTGACTGCGCAGCTCAATTGTTTCTTCACACGGCATGCCAGGCCGATGTTCGCTCGGGCCTGCTTGATCGTTTCTCGCGAGCTGGCGGAGTGCACGCGATGCGTCGCCAGCGCCCGTTCGACCTCGCGAATCTGATGCATTACCTCAAGTTCGTCCTCACTACTCAGCACGGCGATCTCGTCTTCCTCTGGTCTTTCATTTATTTCTTTTATGTTTTTAAACTCGTTTGACCCGGTTCCTTCCATGGCTCTGTATTTGTTAACCAAACTCTGGATTATACTCCGTTTCTCGCTATTTTGCTTCGAGAGAATCTAAACAAACTTATTGAGCCAACTTCATTGGTGGTAATTTATGCAATTTAAGAGGATTGATTAAATCTTAAAACAAATATAATTCTGCTGAAGTACCTGAATCGTGCCATCGATGACCTCTCTGGTCTTTGGTAGCCTCAGGTCCTGATAGGTACGGGCCAGGCGCTGCCACTTTTGCAGAGGGTCGCAATGCGGAGAGCAACTGGTGGCGCTCGGTCGCTGATGCTCACCGTTATGCGCCGTTGACCTTCGCCTTTACTCCCGGTTAACCACTGTGCATTCACTGACCCTCAGCCTGAGTCCATTGCTGCTTTTTGACGCGGTATTTACGCTATTCTACTCTTTTGACAGCTAGCATAAGAGTCACTCGAGTCCGCTCATGCGAATCCCGCACTTCGATTTTGAAAAAAATTTTCAAGCTCTTAAATTTTAAGACTTAAAAGATACCGTTCCTTGAGTTCTGTTGCTTGCACAAGAGAATGATGCGCCTTTGGATCGATGTTCTGCAACCTCTTTGCCAATTCAACGTTCTCCCGGAAGACAACGCTAGAAATATTCACTCGCAAAATAAAAAAAAATACTCACGCATTGCTTCTTTCGACTTGCAATTTCGAGACTTTTCTAAAACGCGTCACCAAATCGTCGATTTTGTTTCCGAGGGTTGTTTTCTGAATTGGTTTTTATTTCAGAGAACCATTTTATATATACTTTCGTGTTAATGTCGATAAGCTGGTTTCTGTCAGTGTCGTAAAGCGTATCTTTAAAAAGAACAGTGTTCTTTTTTATTGTTTCTTCCTTTTCAGAAATGCTTGCTAGAAGTTTTTTCTTTTCAAAAGCCAACGGAACAAGGTGGTTTTTCGTCTGCTTGAACCGCATCAGTTCTTGCTTATTTTCGCTCTAGCAAAAACGTCAATACTGATCGACAAAATCACAAACCAGTTCTGTCGTTTGTTCTTTTTTTTCCTTTTCCTCCCTTTCGTGGAGCACGGCGACTTCGGCGTCTCGTTTTTCTTCGATTTCTTCGTGTGTGTCAACAGCTGCGTCGATAAAGTCCTCCTTTTCTATCACCTGCCTCGTGAGCAAGCTTTCGATCTCGTTTCTTTGCTCCCGAACTTCCTCCAGTTTGGCGCTGCAATCCTTAAATAATAACAAAGTTAGTCCAATTTCGAAATGAAAAGGTTCTTCTCCGGCGTCTACTGTGTTTGTAAGCTTCAGGAAGGTCTGGAGGGTTGAGCAAAGCAGCCGCAAACGCGATTAGCTCGCATAAACCACTTTGGAATTCCAGGCGGCCCGTTCGACACTGACCGGATCTCAGTTTTAAACGTTAAAGACTTGTTTATTAGCCAGCCTGTGCGCCAGATTGCGACGCCGATCTTGCGCCAGAATGCTGGGATTCGCAAACAACTTTATTAAAAAACTTTTTGAAAATTAAATTGAAATTTAAAAAACTTTGCCGTTATTTTCGACCAAAATAAACGCAAATTATGAATCGAAAAACTGCAGAAGTATTTCTAAGGCGATAAACCTTTATTGTCAGCTCCTCTTGCTCAAGCGTGTTACGCAGCTCTTGCAGATAAGCTTCTTTATCCGATATCTTCGCTCTTATCATGGTTTCACGACAACCCGAACTTTGTGCACGGTCAAAATAGATAAATTTTTTTTCTTTTTTAGTTTGCTTGTTGAAAAAATTGAAACGTTGCGGCGCGTTTCCATCTACGCTTCCAATTCTGCCCGATTATATTTTTAAAACCACTCCTGTACTGCTCATGACTAATTTTGACTTCCGAAGAAGGTTTGCGTTTTTGTTTTTTCTTTGGCATTTCTCTTTTGAAAAGCGCGAGTGTCGAGAACGTGCCGCTCAGATCGAATGTGCTTTGTGCTTTTTGACTTGAGTAGTGTGCTTTTCACTTCTCCTTGTTTTGAGTCCAAAAATTGCCAATCCTTTTATCATTTATTGAAAACGTATTTACAGTTTGAAAATCAGAAAAGCGGCTAGATCATGCGCGACGGTCGGGGCGAGTCCAACTGCCGTTTCTGCGGCGAATGGTACTCTTTTCTGTCTTCGTCTTCGTCCTGCGCTCGACTTATATCGCGCCACTGCTTGAAAAGAAGCAGTCCGACGACAATCACTGAAAATATAAATTCATATTTTATCCGAAAAAATATAATTTCGGATCAGTTTTAAAAATAAAGCGCGAGATAAAATTCAAACTCGTTATTTTGAGACTTCACGTTTCAGAATTTTTGTCGCTAGAATCTAGATTGATCTATTCTAGCGTGTTGGCTAGTTGCCAGGCAATTCTGAGTCCAGGGAGCACTTGTTCTGAGGAAAGCCCTTCAGAATTAGCCACAGAAAGTGCCGCGAGCAAGCCCAATGCATTAGTTTACTTTGTAGCCTTTCTATCTCTGTACTTGCCGATGCAGCCCGATCCCTTTTATTTAGCTTTCAAATAAATGAAAAAATTAGCTCTAAAAATCATACGCCATTTCGATGAAGGGGCTAATTTTGGCGACTTCAAAGTTTTGAAAAAACATGAACATCTGCTAAGCGATGTTCTTTCACGTAAAACCAAAAATCGTTGAACAAGATTCCGAGTTTTTTGGTAAAGCGGGCAGTTGCGGTGCTTTAAGACTGAACAGGACTCACGAGTTATTGCGAAATTACTTTTAAAACGAGCACGAGGCATTGTTGACGCTGATAATACGAACTCATGTTCTAAGAATTACCGCAGTTACCGGCAGAGCGGCGCTTTAACAAGAATTAATCAGAACTTTTCCGATTGAGAAATGTCTCTTTAGAGAACTTATTTTTTTTAATACGCGCTTTCTGAAAAACTTGACGGCAAATCGGAAAAGGCAACTAACGAGTAATCGTTTCTAGCTTCGGAATTCTGGTTGCCGGTCATTAAGAGAGCGCGGCTCGCAGAAGGGCGCTGTTCCCAGTTTCTGCAAGTGCTTAAAAGCCACTCGAAATGCAGTTTACGAGCAACCGTTTCAGCGAAAATTTCGACATGGGTTCGGTCTTGTTCGAGATTCAAACGCGCTACCGGGCTACTCCGCTTCAAACGCTCAAAAAATAGACCGAAGAATAACTTCCGCCTATTCTGAAGAACTTTTTGATTTTTCATAATTAAAAAGCTTGCTCGATGAAATTTGACATTGCATTTGCACTTTTAGATTCGACGCAACTTGTCGAGACATACCAGATATTGTCACAAATGCCATCGCGGAATTGCAGTGGTGATTTGGGGATCGCGTTTCAGCGCGTTCGGAGCATTCGTCAATCAGCTTGAAACATTCTTCGCGCTGCTCCCGACTCGCTGCGGCTTTTAAAGTTGAAAATCAAAAGTAAATCGCGAAAGACTGTTCAAATTTAAACTTTCAGAAGTTAAACTTAAAGCCCGTTTCAAAATTCTTTGTCAATTTGAATCTGCTCGTCGCATCTAAAAGGCGATCCATTTGACAAAATAATCGTCTCATCGTCGCTCCTTTTCGGCTTGACGGGGCCTCCTTGCGCCATTGCAGCGATGAAAACCAGCCAAGCGATGAGCAAAAAGAGAGCAGCCACTAGAAACGATTTTATTTTGCTGGCCGGCCGCCACCGCTCATTGCTCAAGTAGCTCTTTATAAAAACTCGGGAAAGAGAACTTTCTTTCGCGAGATGAGTAATAGACTGTAGTTCGTCAAAGTTCGTGTTTGAGCGTGACACGCTCAAATAACAGTTATTTTGTTTTAACGTGGACGGAGCTTATCTGCCGCGCTCTGAGTTCAATAAGAAAACAACAAAAAACTAACATGAATTTGCGCTTGCGAGAAGAATCGGCCACTCGTTCAACGCTTCTGGGAAAAAAAGGCAAAGACCGCTCGTGAAAGCGAGGACGAGCAGAGCAGTGATGAGCAGACCAAGCACTGGCGAGAAGAAATTGTCGCGCTCGCCTTTCATCGTTCCGAAAAGAACAGTCGTCAGAAGTAGGAGAAGCACAGGCGCTGAACAAAAAAAAATTGAGATTTTTTCGGTCGAAAATTCTAGATCAAAAAATAACGAATCGGTCATATAAGGGCGCTCGATTTGACGCTTTTTCGAGGTAGTACTTGAGCCTTTCGTTTTTTTCGCGTTTGTTTTAGGTCAAATACGCTCTGTCTTCAAAATACCAGAATCGGCGAAATGACGTTTAATGTTTAAACTAAAATCATTTTCAATTTTAAATTGTTCATCGAGATGACTTCGAGACGTCAATTAAATCGAATTTAGATTCTGTTTCCAGAAAATATAAATTCTTTCTCAAAATGAAAATTGCCTCACCGACATTCGCCAGCCGCTTTCTGATCTCCATTTCTCGACGATTTATTTTCTTTTCAGAGTTTTCTTCTTTTTTTCGTCTCTTTGAAACTCGAGTCTCGCTTTCAATTTTCTCGAGTTTTTTTTTGGCCGAAGGCGAGTGCGCTTTTGTCGTCTCAAAACTTCGGCGGCGCACTTGAAAAACTTCAGAAAGGTCTTTTCGCAAAAACGAATCAAACTGGCGAGCGCAGTTTAGAAGAGACTGAATATTTTTTAGAAATCGGAAAAGAAAAGTTATGATTTTTAAGTTATAATTATCTTTTTTCCAAACCTTGGATTTTCTCTGTTTATAATTTCGCGAACGACTGAGAAGATCTCTTGAATCACATAAAAAATAAAAAAGATGAATCAGCAGAATAAAAAGATTACGCGGCCTGTAATTGTATCTCTCTCGTAAAAGAGCTTTGGGCACACACACGCACGTCGCAGCTCTTTTTATTACGCGGAGCACCGTACACTGCGAAATTAATTTTAAATAAGATAAAACATCGTTTATTCTATATGCGCCTGCGTGTAGATTACTCGCCTGCAAAAGACAGATACACATTTTCAAATGTGCTTTCTGATTTAGATTTTAAAACATCTGCATTTTTTCAATTTTATTTTTCAGAGTAAAAATCTCAGAACAGAAACTTAGCTTTTACGTTTTTGAAAAAGAATATTTTTCGATGGAATGATTCGCAAGCAATCTATAATTAAAATAACTCGCTCAAAAAGCCTCATTTATTAGAGACGATAATCGTTTCAGCAAAAATATTAAATTGACGCTGGTTTTCTTTTTTTCAAGCGAAACTGCTCGATACAGTGAGCAGGCTTAATAATAAATGAACAATTAAAAAACTGTCGTCAGAATGTGCGCGGAGCTGATCTATTCGAATTACCCGTTTCTGTCGTCGGCAATGTCCGATTGGCCTGGCGAGTATCGTTCCGGCGCTAGAAAATAACAAATTGAGCGGTCAGCTGTTTGTGCAAGGCGTTACCAAAGTGGCTGGGGCTGGGCGAGGCGGCAGTGGCTGAGGCAGAAGAAGAAAGGTATCCGGGCTTATTCGGGATGGGCTGGCTGAGACGGCGACGCGCGCCTCCGCTCCTAATCCTATCCAGTTCATCCCGCTCCCGATATCGGAGGCAGTCGCGCGCCGCCGGCCACTATCCCCTTAAATCGGGCTCAAGCCCTCTTACACCCTTTTCTGACTTGTTTAATCCTTTTCCGAACTCGTCGCTTTAAAGCTTGTTTAAAACGAAAACGTGTAAAGAGAGTGTTCGAGCCCTGCCGAGTTCGCATCAGAGCTGTGGCGCAGCGCTCTGATCGAGGACAGCCGATTTGCCATTGCGACCACTTCCGGCTTGAGTTTCTTCGACAATATGGCGAGAGTGTCTCTGATTGGAACCATGAGGCCGTGGCTCGGTTTCGCCGTAAAGTAGCGCTTGCCCTGGACGATTCCGTCGTGCCGCCCGACCGCGACGTCGAGCTCGAGTCCGACGTAAACCATGTTTCTGCGCGGGCTCTTCTCCAAATGACCCAAATAGCGAACAGTGCCGACGCGATTCCGTTTGATCAAAATTCTGAAAAACTTTGAACATGTTTACGACTTGAGAGTTTGCACCGCATTCCGATTTCTAAAATTAACTTCGCGTTGCGCATCATCGTCAGCTTTTGGAGATCGTCCTTGAAGCGTCGCACAGAATTGGCGAGTTTGGGAAGTTGGAAGACGCCGAGATCGTTAAAATCGCTGTTGGTGTGGAGCGAGGCGCTTCTGAAAAAGGCTTTGCAGCTTTGACAGCGGCAGCCGACGATCGGCCCGGCAAAGATCTCGGGAAGGTCGGGCAGCTGGCGAAGGTATTCGGGCGCAGCGTAC
>JAOXNJ010163131.1:0-20796 GCA_028566655.1 Metis holothuriae
GAAATTTACAGCACTCTCACCAATCCCTTGTTTCACCTTGGATTTTCCCTTAAAATATGCTTAATCCCGTGCCATTCCAGCCCGTCCACCAATTTTGCCCCTCAAAGGATGGGGTGACATCGCTTGTCAGGGGCAAAATGGGCGTTGAAGACTGATTTTTATTGGGCTTGCTGCATTTTCTGTTTGAGTCTATTGCATAATCGGAGTTGAAAAAGCTATTAGGCACAGTAAAAATAAACTCATGCGCCTCTTAGTACTTGATTGTGATTCTACCTTATCCGCCATTGAGGGAGTAGATGAATTGGCGCGATTGCGTGGGGAAGCCTGCTTTGCTCAGAGTGAGGCATTGACCAATGCTGCCATGGATGGGCAAGTTGCGGTAGAGAGCGTATTTGCCAAGCGTTTAGAGCTCATTAAGCCATCCAAGCAAATGGTGGAAGCCGTGGGAAAAATGTACCTTGAGCAAATGATTGATGGTGCCCATGAAGGGCTAGCCAAAGTGCGAGAACTTGGTTGGGAGGTAGTGATTCTCTCAGGTGGGTTTTTGCAGGCAATCGAGCCTTTGGCGGCTCAATTAGGGATTGATCAAATTGAAGCTGTACGGCTGTCATTTGATGAGCAAGGAAACTATGCTGGCTTTGATGAGAGCTATCCAACCACTCGCTCCGGGGGTAAACCTGAGGTCATTCGTGAGTTGAAGTTGGATAAGCAACCAGAGAAAGTGGTCATGGTTGGGGATGGCGTGAGTGATTTGGAAACCAAAGCGGATGTGGATGCGTTTGTAGGCTGCTTTGCCTTTGTGGAGCGAGAACAGGTAGTCAAGCAAGCACAGTACTCCATCAAAGACTTTTCTGAGCTTCCGAGTTTGCTAGAGAAGCTATAATACCATTTACCAGTTAATAATTTTTTTAGGGACTTCTGTGCGTTCTTCCTACTTGCGCGGCACTTATTTTTTGCCAAATTAGGAGGATGAAATCAGACATTCAAATTACTGCTTATTTAAAAACCTACTGTGGATGGAGTGAGGGCGTGCGCGCTATTTTGCGCAAATATAAACTGGAGTGGGAAGAAAAGGATATTATTAAAAACCCCGCATTTCGCTGGGAAATGGAGCAAAAGAGCGGGCAGCCGCTTTCCCCCTGCGTAGAAGTAAATGGACAAATGCTTGCGGATGTGTCAGGAGATGAAGTGGAGGCATGGCTGCTGGAGCAAAATTTAGTTCAAGAAACTCAAGAACCAGCAGATGCGCCAACGGGTTCTTCCTGCTCAGATGCGCAGCATGAACAAATGGCACGGGGAGAAATTCCTCAAGGTCTTGCTTAGAGATACCCTTAAGGGCTCGGCTCCCATAAGCTTCTTGTCTATTGGGCTTGCTTCTAGATGTACTTTGCTCTTTAATAAGTGCATCTCTTAGAATTTCGTTTCCATGATTGCCTCCGTTCTTCGCGCCCATCGCATTAACTCATTCCCCAGTTTTTCTTTGCTTGCCCTGTTGGCAAGCTCTTGCCTTCTTAGTTCTTGCTCAACTCTTGGCGGTTTGGCTAGTAAGGTCGGTGATGGTATTTCAGGCGCGGGCAAGCGCATTGACTCCATCACAGCTCTCACAGGTGAGCCCGTTTATGCCGCTAGTGAGCGTGAGCGCAAAGCCTTAGAAAAAGAGGCATTACTAGAGGCAGAGCAAGCAGAAGAAGAAGCGCAAGAAAAACTCCGCAATGAGCAAGCAAGGCTTAGCGCAAGTGACTTGCCGCTCTATGAAGGTACGGCAGTTTCTACCCTGCGTGTGGAGGCGGAAACAAATCCCGCGTTTGTCAATAATCGCGTTGAACTAAGCTTCAAGCAAGGAGCGGAAACCAAAAAAGTAGTCATTGAGCTAGACTATAAAGGCGCTCCAGATAATGTAGCGAATTTTAAAAGCAATGTGCAAAGTGACTATTTTAAAGACTTACTCGTTCACCGCGTAGCGCCTAAATTTTTGCTGCAAATGGGTGACCCCCTAACACGCAATCCCAATCAAAAAGCAGACTGGGGTACAGGCGGACCAAATTATACAGTAAAATTTGAGCAAAATGGTAGCTTTAGCAAAGGAACCGTAGGGATTGGTCGTCTGCGCTCTACGGTAAATCCAGATTTAGCCAATAGTGGCAGCCAATTCTTTATTGCGCTTACAGATTTACCTGATTTAAATGGGCAATTTACGGTGATTGGTAAAGTGGTGGAGGGATTGGAAGTGTTAGATGCTTTAGCAAAAACTCCCACGGATGAAAATGATGTGCCGCTGCGACCAATTAGGATTGCGGATGCTGAATTGGTAGAAGGAGGTCCACAGGGAACAAGCTTGATGACTTGGGACAAAAATAGTCTTCCAGAAATCAAGCGCATCAGCGGCACGGGTAGCGCAAACCTCAACCGCCGCGCCAAGCGCAACAGCCGCCTCATCGGTCCACCTAAGCCGGGCACGATGCGCGCTGTGATAAACAGACTTTGGTAGGCGTTGGTTCAGGTTTAGGGTTTCACTTTGTTCATGCTCAATCGCTACGCGCGTCAACTTGCGCTTCCTGGTATGGGGGTCGCTGGACAGCAGAGGCTAAACGAAGCACGAGTTGCCTTGATTGGCTTGGGTGGCCTTGGCTCTCCCATTGCCATGAGTTTGGCGGCAGCAGGGGTGGGAACTTTGCGTTTGATTGATGACGATGTGGTGGAAGAGTCCAATCTTCACCGTCAGTTTTTGCATGGACAAAGCAACCTAGGACAAAGCAAAATCGCTAGTGCTGCCAAACGGCTTCATGAGCTCAATCCAGAGGTCAATCTTGAGTTGCAAGAAAGCCGCTTTTGTCCAGAAAATGCGCTAGAGTTAATTGATGGCTGTGAGCTTGTGCTTGATGGGGCGGATAATTTTTCTACTCGTTATTTAGCAAATGATGCTTGCATTTTAGCCAAAATTCCGCTCATCCAAGGATCTGTACTTCAATGGGAAGGCACCCTGCGCGTGATTGACTCCAGCAAAGGCGGTCCTTGTCTGCGCTGCCATTTGCCAGAGCCGCCCGAGGAAGGGCTTGTTCCCAACTGTGCTCAAGGGGGGGTTCTGGGTGTGCTGCCTAATTTAATGGGAAGTGCTATGGCGCTAGAAGCATTGAAGTTTTTACTCAAGCAAGGTAGTTCCATGCATGAAAGCCTGCTTCACTTTGATGCGCTCAAGCACCAATGGCGCAGGTGGCAGCTAGCACCTGACCCGAACTGTCCTCTTTGTGGAAGCAAGCCACAAATTCAAGCAATCAAGGCAGAGAATTATCCTGCATTTTGTCAAACCAGCCAAGCAACTCTATCAACTTCTCAAGAGATGATGCCCAACAGCCAAAGCCTAGATCCACTACCAGAAGTCAGCGTTCACGAACTCAAGCAAGCCCTGGAGAACCCTGATGCCAAGCATATCTTTTTGGATGTGCGCGAAGATTCTGAGCTTGCTATTGCCGCCCTTCCTGGATTTATGCACATCCCTTTAGCAGAAGTGCCTGAGCGCCTAGGTGAGCTTGAGCAAGCAAAAGAAACTTGGGTATTTTGCCGCAGCGGTGGTCGCTCAGCGCGTGTAGTAGATTTTTTGAGTGCCCATGGCTACCGCGCAAGAAATGTAGCGGGGGGAATTCTTGCCTGGAGTGCAGAAATTGACCCAACTATTGCTGTTTACTAATTTTCCTGAAATAATATCGACCTTAGAAGGGCGTCTTTAGCGATGTAGTTGAAAGTCATTTAAAATTCAAAAGTTTGGCAGATTTTGGGTTTCACGCGAAGCCGCGAAGCCGCGAAGGGGAGCGCTACCGCGCCATGAAGAAGTTTAAAATGAAGCTTTCAATAAAGTTCTTGTTGGGGTATTTTTTGGATGAAATCAGTATTTCTATTAGAAGCTATCCCAAAACTATAATTTCTCGAGAATTTGCTAAAAAAGCCCACGAAAATTCATACATAATCCCTCATTTAGGGTTAAAAAATGGTTATATTTATTTGAGGCTGGATTATTTTCTGGGTTTTGGGATAGCTTCTAATCAAAAAGGAAGATTGAGATATTTAACGAGAGGTTTTTCATGTAGCCATGATGTCAATTTCTTCGCGTCTTCGCGTCTTCGCGTGACACCCCCTATTTTCTTGGTGAGCTAGAATAGATATGATCTAAATTTATCGAATGGTGCACTAGCGAGCGGAGATGTTTACACTAGTTCGATCTTCTATCTTTTATCTTCGATCTAAACTGCGGTAATGAATTGCCTCTAGTAAATGCGTTTTTTGAATTGCCTCACTCTTGTCTAAATCTGCTACGGTGCGTGCTAGTTTGAGAATTCTATCGTGTGCTCTTGCGGATAGTTTAAGCTTTTCCATGGCAGCTTCTAATAACTGCTGACTTGCTCGGTCTAACTGGCAGTGTTGTTTGATTTCTTTTGCGCTCAAGTTGGCATTGGTGGCGGCTGGGCGCTCAAAGCGTTTTGCTTGTTGAGTTCTTGCTTGTTCTACGCGCGCGCGAATTTCTGCACTGGACTCTCCCTGAGAAGCATTTTGTAGCTCACGAAAGGGCACAAGAGGGACTTCGCAATGAATGTCAATGCGATCAAGTAAAGGCCCGGAAATTCTTTGCCGATATTGTTCAATTTGCTTAGGGCTGCAACTACAGGGGTGGTGGGGATCTCCGTGGTAGCCACAGGGGCAAGGGTTCATCGCAGCAACGAGCATGAATTGCGCAGGAAAAGTCAGGCTTGCAGCAGCTCGGCTCACGGTGACTTTGCGGTCTTCAAGAGGCTGGCGCATCACTTCCAAAGTGCTACGGCGAAATTCTGGTAGTTCATCAAGGAAAAGCACTCCACGGTGGGCTAAGCTTACTTCTCCTGGTCTAGGGTTTGAGCCGCCACCCAGTAACCCTGCTTCAGATACTGTGTGGTGAGGAGAGCGAAAGGGCCTGCGCAAGACTGCTCCTTGGCTTGCATCTAAGAGCCCAGCTATGGAATGCACGCGGGTGACTTCAATAGCTTCCATTTCCGCAAGTGAGGGCAAAATGCCAGGCAAGCGCTGGGCTAGCATGGATTTGCCCGTGCCGGGAGGGCCTAGCATGAGTAAATTATGCCCACCTGCTGCGGCTACTTCTAGGGCGCGTTTGACCGCCTGTTGTCCTTTGACTTCGGCAAAGTCTTTGTCTTCTTCAAGAGCTGCTGGTTTGAGCAATTCCTCTCGGTTTAAGGCTAAAGGCTCGAGAGGCTCTTGCTTGGTGAGTGCGCGCCAAGCCTGCTCTAAGCGGGCAATAGGATATATTTCAATGCCATCGACTAAGGCAGCTTCACGCGCATTTTCTTCTGGTAAAAAAAGGCGGGTTCGTCCCGCATCTCTAGCGCATTGAGCTACTGAGAGTGCGCCACGCACAGGGCGAACGCGTCCGTCTAGGGCTAATTCACCAAGAAAGGCAGCATCTTGCCAGTCCTGGGTGGGTTGACTCTCTGCTGCTGCAATTAAGCCCAGAGCAATGGGCAAATCAAAGCTTGGTCCTTCCTTGCGCAAATCTGCGGGAGCTAAGTTAATTGTCACGCGCTCTGCAGGAGGCATAAATCCAGAGTTTGCAAGAGCTGTGCGTACTCGATCTAAGCTTTCGCGCACGGCAGCATCAGGCAAGCCAACGATAACCATGCGTACCTCTCCCGGACCTGCATCTACCTCCACCTCCACTTCAATGGCATCTACCCCGCGAAGGGCTGCTGAGAAAAGGCGTGCAAACATGGCTTTACTCTCAGGCGAAGGGGGGGCTTTGGCAAGGGAAATAAGAAATGCCGCCAAGAAGTACATCACTTCTTGGCGGCATGAGGGGGGGGAGATGCCTTGATAATCAAGGCAAATTATCTGCAACGACGGTTGCGGTAATGATCGCGGTAGGAGTAATCGCGACGCGGGCGACAGTTTTGATAGTGATAGTCCCGACGAGGGCGCTCATAATGGCAGCCTCTATCACGGCGTGGCGCGCGACGGTAGCTGCCGCGATAATTATAATCACGGTGGTAACTCCTATCATGATAATATCCATTGCCAGAAGAGATAATAATACGCACGCCACCAAAGGTTTGCGCGGATTGCTCAACAGGGAATTGAGCTACTGATTTTGCAGCACTTGCCGTACTCAAGCCAAAGATTAGGCTAGCGAAGGCAACGAAGGGGAATAGGTATTTCGTTTTCATGTTGTTGTATTTGTATTTTTTGCCAAAGTAAAGAAGAAGATGCTCTCTAGGGCGCCTCTATTAAGCTATTTTCTTAACTTCAGCTTTTCTTTCAACGAGAGCGAGAGTTGTTTATTCATCATTTTTGTTCCAAGCTTAAAAAATGTCACGCGCGTTACCCTTTTTTACTTGTTTTATCTTATTGGTGATTGGGCTAATTTTCTCTTGGTTGCTCTGGAGAAGTTATCAAAAAATTGCTCCAAGCTATTCTTGGCCAGAAGTTCAAAGCACCATTGTTTCCAGCAAATTAGAAACCTATTATCCTTCAGAAATTAGCCCGCCTGCCTATCGGATTCAATTACTCCACGAGTATGAATTTGAGGGCAAAACATACCAATCAAGCAAAATTCGCCCGCGGGTTAAAAACTTTATGCGCGCCCCTGATGCAGAGGCAGAATTTGAGAGATACCCCAAAGGAGAACAATTCCCTGCATGGGTAAATCCCCAAAATCCCGCAGAGGCAGTTCTTAAGCGTGATAGTAAAGCTGTGCTCTACGCGCTACCCATGCCGCTCTTCCTTGTTTTTCTTTCTCTTATGGGTCTTTACCGCAGCATGATTGCTGGAAAAAAAGAGAAGTTGGAGGCAAAATAGGAGCGCGTTCAAATCAACGCGTGTTCTTCTCAAGCATAGCCAGAACTCGCTCTACCTCCTTCACCCGATTTGGCGCAAGGAGTAGGGCGCTCACCACGCAGACTCGTCGCGCTCCTGCTTCAATTACCCTTGCTAAGCTTTGTAAGTTCACCCCGCCAATGCAAAACACAGGTAGTTTTGAGCCTACCTGCATTTCCATCGCGGCAATATCATCTAGCCCAATTGCCGCCCTTCCAGGTTTGGTTGCTGTTTCAAATAAGGGGCCAAAGCCTAAGTAATCTGCCATTCCTTGCTCTTGAGCCTCTTTTGCTTGCGCTAAACTATGGGTTGAGCGCCCTAAGAGAACTTGCTCACCTAGTTCGCGCCGAGCTTCCCTCAAGTCCCCGTCATCTTGCCCTAAATGCAAGCCAGAGCCAATTTTTTTTGCTAAATCTAAGGAGTCATTGACTACAAAAGGACGCCCATATTTGTGGCAAAGCTGCTGTAGCTCTGTTGCCAAAGGCACTTGTTGTTGCCAACTGAGTTTTTTAGCTCGCAATTGCAATACATGAACTCCACCCTCAAGTAATTCACGACTTACCTCAAGCGCCTCAGCCGCTGAGACATAGCCTAAGTCACAAATGCCATAGAGGGAAGCTTGATTGAGATCCTGTTTACTCATCGTATTAACTCAAAACCATCTTTGGCTAATCTTTTCTTAATCATTGCTTAAGCTCCATGCAATTTCTTCCCCAGCTAACAAGGGAATTACCTCTAAGTCCTCTTCTTCTGCTTTAGCCTTTGCCTCATATTTATCTGGCACAATTTGCGTTTGCTTAACCAAGCTTACCGTCTTTTGAGGCAAGTTTAAGTTGTATGCCTCATACGCATAATCGGAGACAAAGCCCTGTAACTTATCCAATGCTCCGTGCGTTTCAAATAACTCGGCAAGTTTGGCTAAAGCTTGGGGGGCAGTAAAGCAACCAGCAGCACATCCGCACGACTCCTTCGCATGGCGTGGATGGGGCGCAGAGTCAGAACCAAACATCAAACGCGGGTGTCCAGAGAGAGCTGTTGTAAGCAAAGACTGGTGGTCTTCAGGACGCTTCAAAATCGGTTTGCAAAACCAATGTGGGCGCAGCATTCCACCTGCCAAGGCATCTAAATCAGCAAGTAAATGCTGCAAAGTCACTGTAGCGCGCAGTTGGGGAAACTCCTCTAACAAAGCCACGCTTTCCCTTGTTGTGATGTGTTCCATTGTCAGACGCAGCTTGGGAAAGCTAGTAGCTAAATGGCGATAAATCCCTGCAAACTCCCGCTCTCGATCCATCACAAAGCCACTGGCAATTTCACCGTGAACTAACAGAGGGATATCTAATTCCTCCATGCGCTTAAGGGTTGGCTCCATGGCATCAATGGCGGCAACGCCCGCTTCGGAATTTGTTGTGGCTCCAGCTGGATAGAGTTTAATGCCAAGAATATGGGGTTTAGCAGCAGCTAATTCTTCAAGCGAATATTCGCGCAAAAATAAAGTCATTTGTGGCGCAAAGCTATGCTCTGAGGGCACAGCAGATACAATGCGCTTTTGGTATGCTAAGAGCTTTTCTAAATTATCTACTGGGGGCACGAGGTTAGGCATAATGACCGCTCCAGCAAAAGAAGCGGAACTCAGCGGGGCAACGAGCTCGAGCATTTCCCCATCGCGCAAGTGTAAATGAGCATCAAAAGGTTGAGAGATGGTCAAAGAAGAACAATCCAAATTCACAAGTCAAGTTTACCCAAGCAGATGAGTAGCGCAACAAAAGCTCAAAAAAAGCTGCGTTGAAACCTTAAGCTAGGATCTTACTAATAATTCGGAAATAGTCTAGACAATGAAACAATGAGGATTCAATGATGGTATTTAACGAAAAAAGCTCGCTGCTAAATTGAAGTCTCACGCGAAGCCGCGAAGAAATTGGCAGCCGTGGCAAATAAGAAATAAGGGCACCTCTAAGAACCTCATTTTGCCTTCAACTTGCCCAATACCCTCCAGCTTCGTTGCAAGCAAATCCTTGGTATCACTTGGATAGCAAGGATTACTCCCGCCTCACTGGAGAAAAAATTGCTACCTTGTAGGCGAAAAGCAGGTACTTAGAGATGCCCATAAGAAACCTCCCAAACACAAAATCTCAAACTTCTTCTATGAATCACCACGAAGAACACGAAGGATTGTTATTTGAATAAACCCCTTAAGTTTGGTGAAGGAAAGCTATGTAAATCATAGGATTTTTCTATTCAACTCAACTTTTTTCCTCTTCGTGTCTTCTGTGTCCTTCGTGGTGAAAGAAAACGAATTCATGCGTTTCTGTTTCATCTCCCTTTCCCCATGACCTGGAAGCGCCCCCTTCGCGTGTGACTCTCCCATTTGCTTGATAGAGGCAGAATAGAAATGGTTCAAACTTATCGGATGATGCACTAGTTACTTGGAAATGCCGAAAAGATTCTTCCAGTTCAAAACAAATTAGCTGCTATAGATCGTTTTTTGAAATATGAGTTGTTTGATTAAACTCATACCTACCTAATTACGCAATTATGAAAACTACACTAACTTGTGCTGCGCTATTAATTAGCAGCTTCACATCATCCCTTTTTGCTCAGGAAACAAAGCTAGAAGCCACTACCCTACAAACTCAAGTAGCTGAAAAGGTTCAAGTTCTGGACACGGAAACTGAAAGCTATGCTGATTTTGAATTCACCAACGCGCCACAATATTTTATTCTCTATTACAGTGCTTCTTGGTGCCCGCCATGCCGAAAAATGGCGCCAGATTCTGTAAAATTTTACAATGATGAGGTAGCAAAAATTCCTGAGGTTGAGTTGATTATGGTCAGTGCTGATCGGACAAAAGATGCTGCGCTTAAATGGGCGAAACAGCATAAAATGCCATGGCCAACAATCATGAGTTCTGATGCGGGAGCGTCAAAAATTGTGCAAAATAGTTCACCTAATGGCATTCCTCACATGGTTTTAGTTGATGGAGAGGGAAAAGTCATCTTGCGCGGGCATCCAGGCAGTATCAAAAAAGCGCTGAAGAAAAACTTAGCGGAAATTAAGGAAGGGAAAGCTCCAACTCCAGCAAAAACAAAGACTGCTAGTAAAGACAACATACCAGCAGACGAAATTTTCTAAAAAGAAAATAAAGTTATTAACTTAAATCAAGGGCATTTTTGAGCAGGCGCTTAAAAATGCCCTTTAGTTTATCCTGTTTTAAGAATAGGTAAACCCAAACAATGCATTGGACTTTCTATAAAAAGCGTTCAGGCCAATAAAAATAAGGTCTTCACGACCATTTTGCGCAAAGTGATGTCACCCCATCGGTGAAGTTCAAAATGAGCGAACAGCCTTGTTTTTGCAGGGATTAACGCTTTTTCTCGAGTCTAATACATAATGGCTGTATGCCAGCGCTTTCAAGTCTCAAGCTAGGTTCTTAGAGATGCCCTTAAGAGATGTCCTAGTTTGGGTTTTTAACCCTCCGTTGTTGAGTCGCTGTTTTCTTCTGGAGTTGATTCTGTTGAATCTGGCTCTGAAATTGACTCTTCTTGGGGTGAGGAAGTTTCTGTTAAGGCAGGTGTATCAGTAGTGTTTTCGCTGCTTGCTGAATTGGAAGGGGCAAGTGGTGTGCTTGGTGCAAGGGGCTGGGTTTCTGTTTCTGGGATGATTGGATTAACTGTTTGTGTGGGGAGCATGCCGGGGGTACTGAATTCTGGATTTAGCCCAGCTCCGAAGTTTTCTGTCATGTTGCCCTCGCTTAATTGCTTTTGTAGCTCTTGCTGTTTTTTCATGAATTCTTCTTGCTCAATCTCTCCTTGAGATTTGCTCGGTAATTGCTCTACAAGTTCAGGAACACCCGCGCGAATTAGAGTGATGCGATCTTCGACAATTCTTTTTAAATAGCCTGCTTTTTGCCAATCACTTTCCTGCACCTGAGTCCAAGCACTTAATGCAGCTTCCTCTTGCCCTTGTGCCAATAAGGCATCTCCTTTTTGTAGGGCGGCAATGATGCGCAGAGATGCACTATTTTGCTCTGGCAAAGCTTGCAGAGTTTGTTCTGCGAGCTGTTCTTCACCAGAAGCGCGCTGTGATGATGCTAGAGCAAGAATTGCTTGAGAGCGCAAGGGGTGTTTTGGGTAGTCTGTTAAGAACTCCTGCCAAGTTTCTCTTGCCTGTTGCTCTTGTCCTTGGGTGCTATATTGCGCGGCTAATTGGAGCAGTGCTGTGCCCGCAGCAGGCTTGCCTTGGTGGTCTTGGGAAACTGCTTTGAGTTCCTCTTGGTCTGTTGCTAGAGCAAGAGCATCTGCAGCTTTAGTCTTGGCTTGTTGCTCCATCCATTGCCAAGTAATCCAGCCAAATAAGCCCACCAATAGCGCGATAGCTAAAATGAGAATTAGCTTAAAGTGACGATCAAGGAAACCCTGTTGGGCTTGCCCTTCTGTGCCAATTTCAATGAAACCGGGGTTCATTTCAGGAGATGGAGAATCTTGGGAAGACATAGAACAAGTATGATGCGCTCAAACCCAATTTATGCAATAGAAAGTTCTAGAAATTGCATATTCTGGATTTATACCGCTTACCAGTTATTTTTGGTAATTGGTATAAATTCAAGGGAAAGCTCTCGGGGGTAAAGCTGTGTTTATGCACCTGTTGATTGAGCGCGCGCCTCATCTGCAAGGGCTGTGGAGAGGTAGCGTTCTCCTGTGGAGCAGGCAATGGTGACAATGAGCTTGCCCTTGTTTTCTGGGCGTTTTGCCATTTCAAGTGCCGCGACAACATTTGCGCCTGTGGAGATGCCACCTAAAATGCCTTCTTCTTTAGCCAGTCTGCGTGCCATTTCTATGGCTGCTTCATTGCTTACTTGGATGGCTTCATTCACATGCTCTAGCTGGCAGTTTTTGGGAACAAAGCCGGCTCCCGTGCCTTGAATTTTGTGTGGCCCTGGAGTGAGTTCTTCTCCTGCCATGGTCTGGGTGATTACAGGACTATCCGCAGGTTCAACAGCTACGGAGTGCAATGCAGAGTTGCGCTCGCGCAAAGTGCGGGAAACTCCTGTTACTGTGCCCCCCGTGCCTACTGCTGCAACAAAGATGTCAATTTTTCCATCTGTATCTTGCCAAATTTCTTCAGCCGTTGTCACATCATGAATAGCAGGGTTTGCGCTGTTTTCAAATTGCTGTGGCATAAATGAACCAGGATTTTCTGCCACCAGTTCTTCTGCTTTGGCAATTGCGCCTTTCATGCCTTTTGCGCCGGGGGTAAGTACTAGCTCAGCGCCGAGTAGGGCAAGCAAAGTACGGCGTTCTACGCTCATGGTATCAGGCATAGTCAATACACACTCATAACCCTTGGAGGCAGCAACGAAGGCGAGAGCAATACCCGTATTCCCAGAGGTTGGTTCAATGATTTTTCCTCCTGGCTGGAGCGTGCCGTCTCGTTCAGCAGCTTCAATCATGGCTAGCCCGATGCGGTCTTTAACAGAGCCTAGAGGGTTAAAAAATTCACATTTGAGGGCAATGGTAGCATCAATACCTTCCGTGACGCGGTTGAGGCGAACAAGCGGAGTGCGGCCAATAGTGCGGGTGATGTCTTCGTAAATGGGCATAGCAAAAAATACCATGGTAACTTTCTGCGTTTTCGCAAGAGCGATTTTTCTCTTTCTCTTTTTTTAGGGCATCTCTAAGAACTTAAGCTTGACGACCTTAGCGCGGCGCGGGAGGAGGCGGGGGAGGAATAGATGAGTCATCTAGTTGAATATCAAGTGGGGGGATGAGGTCAATGGCCAATAAATCAACGCTTTGGGGAGATAGGATAAAGGCGCTTGGCTCATCATCAAGCTGTCCTAGCCAGAGTGCGGGGAGCTGGGGGTTCGGGTTGGCAAGGGCGCTGAGTTTTAGTCTATATTTTAGTGTGTTTGAGTTGTTAGCTGGAGCGCCAACACTAGAATAACTATTGTTTATGTCTAATTTGCCAACGCTAATCTCAAAGCTTAGTTGTGGATCTTTGAGTGCTTCTTGTTCGCGCTTTGTGGGCGAGCTTATCCAACCACTAGCACGCAGTTGAGAAAGACCTTTTTGCAGGCGCTGGGCGCGGCGGGGCAGGAGTAATTCACTTAAGTTGGATTGGTTGATTGTTAGTTGGCAATCATCTCTTAGTGGGTTAAAGGCAAGAGTTTCTGCGTCGTAGCCATCGCGCTCACGACGGATTTGGAGGATTTCAGAGCTGGAAAAATCAAACAGCTTTTTGCTGCGCCAAAATCCGATGTTTAGCGGTATTTGCGCCACTAGTTGAGGGCTTACTTCAAAAACACTAATGCTGTCATCGCGCTGAGCGTACCATTTGCCATCTGGACCTTGGGCAATTAAGAGGTCAAGATTGCGCTTTAGTGGCATAGGACTAGCGGGTTGAGCTTGGGGGCTACTAGAATCATTTGCTTGAGGACTAGCTTTTTGGAGAAAGAGGCGAAGAACCAGCTCTGGCGTGTTGAGTCCATATTGGGCAGGGTCTGCGGGGGCATCTGATACGAAATCACTGACTTGAGCGCGCAACAGTAGGGTTACAAGCTCCTCTACATTGTCCTTGTCAGCAGGGCGACTGTAGAGAAGGGGGGTGGCAAGATCAGGAAGAGGATTTAAAGGGTCTAGGGGCTGTGCCTCAGTGGCTTTTGAAGCCCAGTTAATTGTGGGCTGCCCCTGGTCTATGGAGAGCATAAAGTCTGGTTGCTCGGGGTCTTTAGGGGAAACGAAAGCAATTTCTTTAATCGCCCAACCTTCCAGATTGAGTAGATTTGCAGAACGAAGTGTTTTTAGCTGGGGTAGCAGCCACTGCTGATGTTTGGGCTCAAAGGTAAAGAGAAGTTTGCGGTGGTTAGGACGCACTAGAAGCAGGTTTTCTGTACTCAGTGAGCGGTAGTTTGGGTTGTTTGGGGAGATGTCTTTTGCTTGTGCAATGTCGAGCTGGAATTCACGCTCTTTGCCATCTAGGTCTGGAGCGCGGAGTGTGAGGGTGGCGTAGTTTTCAGGAAAGGGAATTGCCTTGGGATCTACGAGTTGATAGGCGGGAATACTGCTGAGCCCCTGCAAGCTTGCTAAAATGCTGCTATTGCGCGCAGGCGTGGCGATGGGGCTGGTGATTTGCCAGCCGCGCTCTTGAAGTTGTGCTTCTGTGGTAAAGTCCTGAGTTTGCCAGCGAAGTTGGCTTGCGTGGAGCACGGAGAGGGGGAGTAGTTGGGCACTGCGGTATTGCTCAAAGGGAAGGCTGAGGAGATGAGGTAGGTTAAATTGCTCAAAACTTTGAGGGATGCCGGCAATTTGCATTTCTCCGCGCACGACTGCGGGGATGATAAAAATGCGTTCGCTTACTGGGCTTTGAGGAAGTCTGATATAGAGTGTTGGCTCAGCAATTTGGGCTTGATTGTTTTGGCTATTTGATTGCTGAGAGGGAGTGCGGACATGCCATGGGCAGAGCTCGCCAATTTCTAGGTGAAATAGGGCTTCATCCTCTTGGTCACTGTAAATGACGCGCACCGCTTTTTGTCCCAGTCCATAGTCCTCAAGAGTTTGCCCGCGCTCGCGCATTTCCTCTAGGCTAAAGTAGTCCAGGGCTTGGGCTTGGGTGGCAAGCTGGATAAGCACTGCGGGGAGAGCTTGAGAGACGCGATCCCTTAGGGGGCTAGTGAGTTGCCAAAAGCCATCCTTGTGGCGCAAAATGCATTTTTCAGAACCGCGTTTAATGCGTAAATTGCGAACTTCTGCTGGATTGAAATCTAGGAGGCGGGGGGCATGGACACCTTGGTAGGGATGCGTGCGCAAGGTCTCTGGACGCTTCATGACCATCCAGCTTGCGCCAAGAAAGCACAGCAAGAGGGCAAGCGGAAAGAGAAGGCGCATAAGGGAAAAATGATAAAGTGCTTACTTTCTTCTTAACCAAAATATAAATAAGGCGTGGAGTAAAAGAAAGGAGGGAATGAGAACTAAATATACGCGCTGTACCTTATTGTTTTCTTCTGGCTCTAGCTGGAAAGAGAATTGCTCTGGGCTTTTGGGGCGAATGCCAATCAGTTCTTCTTTTGCCATCGTCCAGCTCAGGACATCAAGGGCGAAATCAAAATTGCTTTGGGAGAGTTCCTCTCCTGAGATGAATTCGCTGTTGCCAATTACAGCAAGTCGCGCAGCTTTTTGACCACGAGATTGGGCGCTGGGGTCTAAATCCACTAAAGCCGCAAGTGTCAAGGGCGCGCTTAAGTCTATTTCTGGATCAAATTTAGGCGGGTTTTCTTGAGGGTTGCTCTCCTGCCAATAGCCTTCAGGGGCAGAAAGGATGGGGATGAGGCGGGCACGCCCTTGGCGGCGGCGCAAATCTGCTTCATTGACAAGCAGTGCCAGACTTTGTGGGGGCAGAGAAACCGTCTGCCAATTAGCATTTTGGGTAAGTTGGGCAGCTTTGGCAATCAGATCATTTGACGAAGCGCCAAGGCTTTCTTGCTGGAGGCGCTCCCATGCGGGATTCCAAGGGGTGGTTACCGCCAATGGGGCACTTAAAGAGTAAGTAACCTGTGTGCCTTCAAGGTTATTTTGTGCCTTGAGTAGTGTGCCTGATTGGGGGTTTATGCCGTGGTAGCGCGCGAGGGTTAATAGATTGGGAGTTTTGCTAAGAGTGCCCGGCTCTAAGAGGAGCATGATGCCGCCTTGCTGCCTTTGCCAGTAGTCAAGAACAAGTTGGTTTGCCTGAGGTGAGAGGTCAGTTTGAGGACCAAAAAAGAGCAAGGTGTTTACCTCCTGAGGAATTTCTTTGTCTTGTTCTAAATTGAGCTCAATGAGTGCGGAGTTTTGAAATGGAAGGGCTTGGGCTAGGCGCTTAATGGCGCGATCAGAGTTTGCAGGACGACCAACATCACTAATGAGAGCCACGATATTGGGTTGGCTTTGGGTGACGCGCAAAATAGCAGAAATGAGCATTTGCTCGCCCCGAAAAACCCGCTGTGTAGGGCCATCGAGCTGGGCTTTTTCTATGACCATTTGACGCACATCAAGCTCCACTAGAGAATCACCTGCCATGACCAAGACCTTGTCCCCTTCAATGGTGTAGCGCGGAATATTCTTAGGATCACTTGCCTGAGCCGCGCGTTGAGAGCGGATGGATTCCACAAGTTTATTCGCGCGGTTTGGCTCGCGGATGGGATCAATGGTATCAATGTCAATGAGGTCATTGATTTCGCGGTCTGCGGCAGCAACTAGATTATAAACGCGCTCATAGAGAGGGTCATTGCGGCGCATGAGTAGCACAATGCGCAGCTGCCTGTCCACAGAATTGAGTACTTTTTTGCTTTGCTGGGCAAGGCTTAAATCAGCATTTGCGCTCAAATCACGCACTTGATTGTTTCGAGCAGCTAGTAAATTGGCAAAGATGATAAAGGCTAAGACAGCAAGCACTTGCAGCGCAAAAGCAAGCTTGAGAGAAAGCCGCGGTGCGCGTTTTGCTGTAGAAGAGGACGAAGGCATAGGGAAGGCAAAGGAGGTGTGTTGCTTAGGGCATCCTTGGGGTGATTTATTTGGCGATTTCTTTAAGTAGTTTGGGGAAATTAGCGTTGCCAGCGGCGCAAATCAAAGAGATGGCGGGTTAAGTAGACCAAGCCTATAGCAAGAGATAGATAGTAAACTAAGGTACTTAAGGAGATTTGTCCCTGTGCAAAGCGGTTGATGTGAGCGCGTGAATTGATGTGCTCAATGACTTGTCTGAGCGCAGGACTGAGTCCATCATAAACATACACCAGAGAACCAAGGGCAAGATGCAAGAGTAGAAGCACAAAGCAAAGCACGGCCGCGGCAAGTTGATTGCTTGTCAAAGCAGAGCAAAAACAACCAACGGCAACAAAAGCAGCTCCAATGCTTAAAATAATGAAACTAGCACCAAGGTAGCCCCCCCAGTGATAGCTGCCATCTTCTAGGGAGCGGATGGGGTTTTCCCCAGTAAGTTGCTTAAAGAGCAAAAAGTAAAGCAAGGTGGGCAACCAGAGTAGCAAATAGAAAAAGTAGCAGGAAAAATACTTCGCAAGGACGACGGAAATGGAGCGCAGGGGTGCGGTCATGAGTGGCTCAATTGTGCCTTGGCGCTCTTCCTCTGCAAAGCTACGCATCGTTACTAGCGGAAAAAGAAAGAGGTAGGGAAGCCAGAAAAGTATGGGGTAAGCATTAAAAAAGAAGAATGCTAAGTCATAGGCTTTTGGACCAGTTTGGTAGGTGCGCAGAGCAAGGATAAAGCAAAGAGCTTGGGCAAAAGCAAAGGCAGCAGCGATGAGCCAAGTAGAAGGCGAGCGCCACAGAGAGCGGATTTCTTTGCTTAGAATGACAAAAAGAGCCATGGAGAGGAGAAACGAACGAAAAGAAAAATTAGTGGAACTAAAACAGAGGAACTTAAAAATGGATGAGCTTTATGATTGAGTTGGTGCAGGCGTTTGCGCATTTACGGAGTTTTGCCCAGAGGAGACAGCGCTGGTGATTTCAACAAAGGCATCCTCCAGACTTGCACTAGCGCGGTGGAGTTCTCTTAATTCCCAGCCCTGCTCACGACAGAGCTTAAATACGCGCAGTCGTGCCTCCACTCCAGATTCCACGCGCAGAGTAAAGCGATGCCAATTAGGCTCAATTTCATGCCCTTCTACTTTGCGCACACTAGGGTGTTCACGCAGACAGGCGCGAATTTGTTCAAAAGGACCATTAATTTCTGCCTCAATGCGCCCTGCTGTGCGGATTGTTTCCACCAGATTTTGTGGTGTGTCATCTGCTTTGAGTTTGCCTTCGCGCAAAATAAGTACACGCGAGCAAATGGCTTCTACTTCACTTAAAATGTGCGTGGAAATGAGAACAGTGTGCTCTTGTGCAAGTTCTGAGATGAGTTCACGAACTTGGCGAATTTGATTGGGGTCAAGTCCATTTGTTGGCTCATCTAAAATGAGGAGTTTTGGCTCATGCAGCAGTGCATCAGCTAAGCCCACGCGCTGGCGGTAGCCCTTAGAAAGCCCTCCAATAATGCTGCGGCGACGCTCCCAAAGTCCGCATTGTTCCATGGTGCGCCCCAATGCATTTTTGAGCGCCTTGCCACGCAGACCCCGCAGTTCTGCGCGAAAACGCAGGTATTCACGAACGCGCATATCTGGATAAAGAGGCACATTTTCTGGCATATACCCAATTGCACGGCGCGCTAAAAGACTAGAGCGGGTAATGTCATGTCCATCAATTTCTGCCGTGCCAGAAGTGGGCGGTAAAAAGCCCGTGAGCATGCGAATGGTAGTCGTTTTTCCTGCTCCATTTGCTCCCAAAAAGCCAACAATCTCTCCACTGCCAATTTCAAAACTAAGCCGACTTACCGCGAGGCGACCGGGAAATTTTTTGCTCAATTGCTTGGCGAGAATCATAAGCAGAAGATGGAGAGATAGGGTGGAAAGCCAAAAGAAAACAGCCCGTTGATTAGTCTTGCTTACTTTTGGCTAAGAGCAATTGATTTTTGAAGAATTGGTATGTGAGATGCCCTTGATTAAAATGCTCTAGAGATACCCTTAAGAGGCGCTGTTTTTTCTGCTCTGTGCTTTTGTTAATCCTTGCCCAAGTGCTAGGCTAAAATGAATGCATAACCCTGCGGCAATCACCCAGCAGGCAATTTCTGGCCATTTATCTGAGGGGTTTTGCACGACTTCAAAGGTGGAGGTCATGCCACCTGTGGAGTCTTGCTCAGACATGCGTGCTTGAAAGAGGGTAAATCCATCTTTGCGCATGGGCTTGTTCATTTCAATGTGATGTGCTGTAGGGCCGCCTTGGGGGTCTATGCGGGTGACAAAGCTCTCAAAACTGCGAGCAATTTGCGTTCCTGGGTGGGTGCTGCTTTTTGCATCATCTAAGCGCACAGAAAAGGGGAGTTGCCAGCTTTCATGTTTGAGGTCTATCCAGAATATGCGTCCATCCACTTCCATGCGCGCTGGTACGGCAGAGCTCTCAAAGAGCAAAAATTGCTTCGTTGGTTCGTTGCCATTGCGTGGCTTGAGTACCACCATAGCACCAGAAAAGTTCTCTGCGCGTTCTCTTCTATTTGGTATAGCAACCATGCCTGTGCCGTCAATTGTTTTACCACCAACGAGTGTAGATTGGGAGCTGGGTGTTTCTGTTGGCACCACATTTTCTGCTGCGGCAAGGACATCTAGGACGAAGGGCAGAGCAGGATCATTGAGAATAAGCTGGGCTTCTTGGCTCTCAATGGCGCTACGCTTCATGCGAAAGAGGGACCTTAGTTGCTCAGGTGTTGTTTGAAAGGCTTCACTACTTAATTTGCCTTCCGGTGTTTCTTCGCGAATTTCAATGACAGGGTCGACAAAGGAGCGCACCACAGAATTGGTCTTTCCTTCGCCTATTTCTAAAAACCCCTCACGCTTATACAGGTGAGAGACGGCTCCTGCGCTCATTAAAATCAGCACCCCTAAGTGACCTGTAAGAGCGCCTATTTTACGCATATTCCATTGCCAAAAGATGCGCACAACACCTCCAAGTAAGTTAATGGAGAGGACAGTCATCAATAGTAATCCACCTGGAAAGAAGGGTGTTCGCAGTTTCTGGATGTCATTGAGAATTAAGGCTAAAATTGGGTATTTTTCTTGCGTGGGTAATAGTTCTCCAAATTGATCTCTTTGTTGAGGGTAGTGAGAGCTAAAGAGCCCCACATCTTCTCCTAGAGCAGGTTCTCCAAAGAGGTGCACAACATGGATGTCTTTAGGGTACATAATTGCCCAGCTAGAAAAAAAGCGATCTTGGGCTGCAAGTAAGCCATGTTTGTCCTGATAGAGCGTGCCCAGCCAAGTTGCCCATGCCATGAGCACCATGGTCCAAAATGCCACGCGGTAAGATGACCAAAGCTTTAGCCACTGAGGCAAGGGGCGGCGCTTAGAGATGTTCTGAGCATGTTGCGAAGATGGCTCAGAGTTGGCAAGGGAAGGGGTAGTTTCGCCTGTGGGTGGTGAACTTTGGGCATTCATGGTGTTCAAAGGCAATCAATTCTGGCTTAATTCTAGCTTAAGTTTTCGTGCTTTCCAGTAAAAGCGCCCAAGCTAAGGAGAAGAAGGGAATGGGGTATTAGTGAATTTTAGCCCCAGCCTTAACTTTCTTGCTGCAAACTAGCACAAAGAGCTTTGAAATTTTCTAGTTGAGCAGCTACTAATGGGGCTTTGCCTGTCATTTTTACCGTGATTACTTGATTTCCTTGAATGAGAGCGGCGGCTCCAATGAGTCCTGTGTTATTTTGAGCAGGTCTTCCCTGGCCGGCTGGCTGGTAACGCCCTGTGAGCTCAATGAGATAACCTTGCTGATTATTTAAGGGGATTTTCTCAAAACTCTCCAGCCCTTGAGCTGGCCAGCTTTGCCCAAATTGCGCGTACCAGCGTTGTAAGTTTGCCTCAATGCCGCCACCTGTGGAAGCAATGTCACAGAGAATGCCGCCTTCAATTTGAAAACTTGCAAGATAAAAGGTTGAGCGCGGAGGGGTTGCAACCCAGCCTTCTGGTAAGCTCTCCCAACGAAATAAGGCCGCAGAAGAAGTGCCTAGGCTGTTCATCTTGAGGCGGTTTTCAGCCTGTTGCAAACTGGGGGCATCTTGTTCTGGTAAGGTTTCTTGCTTTAGCTTGGTGACTTCAATTGGCTTTTTTTCGCAGGAGTTAAGCAAACAAAGCAAGCTGCAAAGGCACAAGCAGGTTTTAAGCCGCGGGAAATGAAACAAGCAATTCATGCTGGAAAAAGAAGGCTTACTCAACAAGCTTATTCCTCAAATCTTGAGCTGGATGCTTTAGTTATGCCCAGAACATAGCGAGAAATTCAGCAGGTATCAAGCATCTAATCCGCCGTTAAACCCAAACTATGCAGTGGACTTTTCTAGAAAAAGCGTTCAGGCCAATAAAAACAAGGTCTTCCCGACGATTTT
>JAOXNJ010163243.1:0-10725 GCA_028566655.1 Metis holothuriae
CTTTAAAAGCTCGTACTGACCTCCAAAATAATGTCTGTTTATTTCTGGCTGGTCAAGATTCGGCTGAATATTTGAACAAAGCTACAATCTCACGACGATTCGAGGCGGATGTGTAGCGAAGTTTTGCGGCGAAAGAAAACGCGTGTAGTGGAAGTATCAAGACCGCGGAATGTGAACGACGCAAAAGATAAAAGGACTCAAGCTCAAAATGTAAAACAAAGCGTAACAAGAATTTAAAGTCGCGGAGCACGGACGAAAAAACAAATTGGAAGATTGAGCGCTCAAATTCGAGTTTTTTCATTTTTCTGAAGAAAAAAAATGTTTCTTTATGTTCAAAAATTTAAAAATTAGAAAATAAAAATTTTATTAAATTAAAAAAAAAAATATTTTTTTTTAACTAATATTTTTGAAAATTGTGGCCTTGCAACTGCGACGAACTCGCACTCCAAAAAACTTTAATAAAATTTATAATTTTCTTTTTTTAAGATCTATCAAAAATTTTCAAAAAAAATATATATATAAAATTTGCGAGAAACAATAATCAAACCTGAAACAGCCGAAAATGCAGCGACAAAGAGCTTCATTTTTTTTCTTTTTCTTTCTTCAAAACGGTCGAATCTCTGTCAATTCAAAACGGAACTTTCAAAAAAACAAAAGTATTTTTTCAGAAGCGTTCGTAATCTTCGTACTTTTTTCAGGATCGCGAGCGCGTCTCCCGCCGCGACCAGTATCTGCGCCGCGCGGTGGCGCACTTTCAATTTTTCACTCATCGAGCTATTTTCAGGGTTAGCTTCGTCGTTTCCAGAGGTCGAGCGGAATGTTTAGCCGCCGCGGGCAGGAAGCAAAGCTTTTTAAAGCTAATTTTTGGACTTAAATTTACATAAATGATTATACCAGCACTCATTTCATCGTCGAAAAATCTCTGAATTCCACGATTTGACGATTGAAAATTGAAACAGATTAAAAACTTATTTTTTTAAATAAAAATTTGAACTTTTACGAAAAACCACGAATTAAAAATTTTACAGAATCATTTTCAGCTTTCCAATTTTCCGTTTGGTTCATTTATCGCCGCCCGATAAAACCAGTATCGCTGCTTATCAGCTTCCGAAAGCTGCTCTTCTTCGTATAGCGCTTAGAAGGTCATTAATTTCCAGCTTTTTTTGGAAGTTTTACCCCTTTTTTAATCAAAAAACGTCCAAAATAGACTTAATTTGGTCCATGAAAGGGTAAAAAAGCCGCTCTGGAATATTTGTAGGTCACACAAGACGTTGCTATTTATGCTCGTTGCATTCAGGAAGAGTTGTTTAAATTATTTTATCGCTTTTCTTGCATTATTTCTTCTACCTCGGATACTCGATTTAAGGCACTCTTTTTGGTAGCCGAAATCTCCAAAAAGGTGCCTTAAATTGAGACTTTTTCAAAAAAAAATCGGTCGATGATCAAAAAACATATTTTTATTATTGTAGAACTGTCTCTAGTAAAGTTTCAGATATTTGTTTGTTATTATCTGTTCACAGTTAATTAAAAAGAGATGAACGATAAAAGGATTCGCATTTCTCTTGATGAAAAACGGAAATACTGCAGATTGATCAAATTTGGGGCAAATAACAAAGCTTTGAACGTTCTCTATAAGTCGAAGCATGCAGAAGAGCACCAAGAAGACAATACAGATCATGGATCAAATGAATTCATCCGTATATCAAGCATCCTGGCTCCGAACTAGAATCGTTAAGAAAGAAGAACTCGCCGCTTTTGATGGTTCCGCCGCAGAGACGTTTACAGAAATGCAGCTGATTGAGAATTAGATGGAGAAAATCGAGTTAGAAGAAGAGATGGAAGAAATCGCCAGTGCTCAAAACGCTGAAGGAGAAATCGAAAAAGAAAAGGCCAACAAAAACGTCCAAAAAAATTATACTCAGTCTTAAATAACTTCTTTTTTCAAAAAATAAATTTTAACTCTGCAAAAAGGTGCCTTAAATTGAGAATTTTTTGGTAGCGACTTTTGGCAAAAAGGTGCCTTAAATTGCTGTGCCTTAAATCGAGTATCCGAGGTATTTTGATTAAAACTTTTTGATATTAACTCAGAAGAGAAATTTCTCAGGACGGCGCATGTTTCAAAAACAAACTTTCACTATTTTGGCTGAATACAATTTTTTTGCAATTTTTTCTTTCATGAGAATATTTTAACTCAAATCGTGGCAAATCCAATTCATTTTAAATTTCATCTGCGAGCTGCGTTTTGGCTTAGTCAGTTCAAGACGATTATGCTGCACCTGATTCTTTTCGGCTTTTTAACACGTGCTTGTTACAAATTTCAGGAAAGAGTATGTACTGTATTTAACCGAGAAAATGGCGAGTCTTGCACCAGGAGCGCTTCTGTAATCTAAAACAGGAAGTCGATAAGATCACGTACTGTCCACAGAAGCAGCGGTATGCCACTGGCATTTTACGACGGGAAGATCTAAAAAAATGATTATTCGAGTTATTGAAAGAAAAAAACTAAAAAAAGAAAAAAAATATTTATTTAAAAAAAAAATAGAAAACTGAAAATAAATTTTTATAAATAACATAAATTGTATTTTCTAAGTCCAGAGGCTAATTGTACTGTAATAAAGTCAAGAACTTATGAATATGCAAAGTCCGAGCTGCATCCTTCGTTTGGCTGATCCTTTCCGGATCTGAAGCACGTGCCGACCTTTCAAGCTTAAACTGATAACACCAAAAACACGAAAAAGTATGTTTTTGTACATGATGATTATTTTTTCAGAAAACTGAACATTTAAATTATTTTTCTTGTATAAAATTCAGTAAAAAATCGTTTTCCTTTTTGGGATCGAGAGTGCTTAGTTTACAAATATTTTTACCTGTAGCGTGCATTCAATCTTCTGCCGTCTCGTCGGATCAGTCGCGCTTCATAAACGTGTCCAAAAAGCAGCAAAAGCGAAAAAAGAACTTTTAAATTTGGAAATATCATCTCAAGCGCGCGAATTTAGCAATAAGGTAGCGGCAATATTGAAAGAAAAAACCAGCCGGTTGATTCACGCGCGTAATTTTCGTGATCCGGTTTTCTCAGAGGATTTGACATTTTCTGTAAAAAGTCGCGTTAGCTGACCTAGTTGACGTAACAATCTCAAAAGCATCAAATCAGCTGAAAGAAAGCTCGCTTTGTGCAGAAATGTTAATTCCCCAATTTGACGATAGTTCCGCGTGCGCACTAATTTCAGCGGTGGTAGTGTTGCATACCAGCAGCGGCTAAGAACTACGTTTCGAGGCGCACATTCCGCTCAGATTTCGAACTCGGCGAGTTTTTTTCAAATACTTTTTTGGAAGTCGAAATAGCCACTCTCGAGTTGGTGAACTTTCCCAGCAAAAATTTTTCGCTTTACAGTGATGTCTCGATACAGTGGACAAATTTAGATGACAGATTTCTGAAAATAGTCCACTGTATTGCTTTTATTTGGATTTTCAAAGAATTTCGACGAAAAATGTGTTTTTTTCGCAATTTTGTTCTAGATAGATTTGTGAAAACACGCGCTTCAGGCAATTATTGTTTAAAATGTCTGAAAAACGTCAACAGATACCTTTAAAAGAGAAACAAAAGTATGTTTTGCTTATCAAACAGGGCGCAAATCTTGATGGAGTAAATTACCATTATCGGAAAAAGTATGGCATGGATTTGGCACGAAGTACCTTCTACAAATGGAAAGCAGAGTCGTCCAAGATTTTGGATTCAACCTCGAAACTGAAATTCCGAGAAAAAAAGAAGAAAACACAGACGATAATTGACTTCGAAAAGAAGGTAACGACTGAGTATCAGAAGAGAAAGACGAAGCTCAAAGCGCGAGGAATGGCGAGTTTCATTAAAGGAGTTCGCGACGAGTTTTTTCAAGACTGCAACGAGTTGAAATCTTACAAGTTCAGTCGATGCTATATATTGAGGCTTGCCAGAGATCTTGGGGCATCAAGGAAGAGGAACTAGTTACTCAAGCGATTGATATTTTCGAAGCCATACCTCAGAAGGTATCCAAAAGAGCATGGCTAAATACCATTTTGAAAGAAGAAGACTTTGATGGTGAAGTTGAGAAGCTCGAAGAAGACGAAGAGTTGACGATTGCCGAGGATTATCTTGAGAAAGAAGAGGAAGAGTTGTTAATCGAAAGATTCAATGAACTGAGAATCCAGCAAGAAGATGAAGAAGTTCAAGAAGTTCCTCCATTGCCACATCTCCCGAAAAGTTCACCAAAGAAGCAAAGCAAAATCACCGCATTTTTCAAGTAGACTCTATAATTTTCTGGAAAATAAAAAAAAAATGAAAAAAAGTCCACTCTATTGCTTTTTTTGTGGATGACAAGATTCGCGAAATAGTCCACTGTATTGCTGTCCACTGTATCGAGACACTACTGTATTATCGAAAAGACGACGCTTCGCGCTTTCAGCTTCCCATCGTCATTTAACTGACAAACAAACTGGTCATTTTATTCAACAAACGTTCAATATGCTTTATCACTAACAATTTTTGATTTCATAGAATGAGTAAATTCATCTGCAGCTATGGCGCTGGAATGCGCATACAATTCGACACAATGGAAGAACTCAAAGCTCATTACAGGGTATGCAACATTCTCCACTACCCAAAATAATTTCCAATAACAGTCAGATTGGCATTGCTACAATCTCAAACGAAAAGTAGCAGCACTTCCACCTTTGACGCTTGAAGATTTTGAGAAACGAAAAGCAGTTGCAGACGCAGACAAAGCAAAATTGGACACGAAAGAGAAAAAGAAGAATCATCACAAAGAAATGAAAGCCAAAAAGATCAAAAAGAAGGAAGAAGAAATGGAAACGGAGGAAGTTCTTGAAAAGAGATGGAAAAACGGGGACAACCCAAGGTTTGAAATTCTCGCGAAATTTGAAGCGAAAAGCGCGAAGCAAAGCTTCGCGTCAGAAATAAGCGAGAAATTATTCAAGAAATTGACCAAGGAAGGCTTAAATTTTGAATTAGATACCGCTGGTTCATGGAGCGCTCAGCAGAACTCGATGCAGCTGAAGAAGACGAAGAATGGGAAGACATATCAGATTCGGACGAGGACGGCGAAGAAATGGAAGAAGATCAGGTCGAGGAAGATTTGAAAGTAGAAGATTATCTCTGCATCGAAGACGGAAAGCATCAGCGAGAAATTCCAGTGAACGAATGTCTCTTTTCGGGCCACATTTCCAAAAATATTGACGCGAATATTTTGTACATGGAGCGAAATTATTCGTTCTTTATTCCTATGAAGGAGAATCTCGTCGACAAAGTCGGATTGATGCGATATTTGGGACGAAAAGTGGGCGTCGGAAATATCTGCTTGACTTGCAATGAAAACGGACGCGCGTTCTACTCTCTTCAAGCTGTTCGCGATCACATGATAAGTAAGAAATTCGAAAATTTTCAAGAATTTTTGATGATTTTTCAGAAATTTTCAAATTTTTAATCATTTATTTTAGAATTGGGTCACGTAAGATTGGAAATGAACGGAGAAAAAGCTCTTGAATATTCCGAATTCTACGATTTCGACGACTCAGACGATGAAGAAGGTCAAGCAAAAGACGAAAATATGGTCGGAGAAATGGTTCTCGCTGACGGATCTGTCATCGGGCACAGAAGCTTATGGAAATATTACAAGCAAAGCTTCGATCCTAGAATGGCGCTTGTACCAAGCAAGAGAGCGAATCAGATCAACAAGTACAGGTAAATCAAACAGAATTCGTCGAGTGCAATTTGAGAACGAATATTAATCATTTCATTCTAGAGCAATTGGGTGGTACGGTGATGTTACGAATCAGCAAGCTCAGATCAATGAGTTCAAGAAGGTGGCAAAGTTCAAGAAGAAGATGACGCTCAGAGTCGGACTGCGAAACAATATGAACGATAATATGAAACATTTCAAGAGGCGAGATGGTTTCTGTATGTAATTCTGTCTTCTTCTGATTATTCTAATAAAAGTTGGAAAAGTATAAAATTGAAGAGAACAACGATAAATCGTGTAGACTGAGAAATTGTGACTCGGATGAAAAAATGTCCGAAGATAATCATGGCTTCATAAATAACAACCATGCGTCGGAAGCATTCCAAATGATGGATCACTTTTTGCGGAACAAGCAGCTGTGCGATGTCACTCTTATTTGCGGGAAACGGCGCATGGCTGCGCACAAGCTCGTTTTAAGCTCTCTGTCGTCTTATTTCGCGGTTATGTTTACTCAGGATCTATGCGAGAAAAACCAGGATGAGGTTGAAATCAAGGAGGTTAATCCTGACGCGCTCATGTGGATCATACGATACATGTATACCAGCCATATTGATATACGGGAAGATAATGTTGAAGATCTTCTTATTACCGGTAGAGATTTATTTCGACGATTTCTGAACATGATTTTTAAGCTCGCTTGCTCCAAATAGAAAAAATCGTCGTTGCATGCTGCGATTTTCTCCGAAAACAGCTTCACCCTTCCAACTGCCTGGGCATCGCAAAATTCGCCGAATCGCAAGCATGCCCCGAACTCTTCACGGCGTCCCTCGATTTTATAAAGAAAAACTCGCTCAACATTCTCAACGAGCAAGAATTTCTCGAGCTTGGATTGAAGGATGTTCTTCGTTTGTTGAAATATGACGATTTGGTTGTGCCAAATGAAGAGGCTGTCTTTGATATTGTTACCGCTTGGGTAGAGCACGATCTTGATGCGAGGAAGTCTAGCGTAGGTATGTTACTATTTTAGTTATCAATTATGAATGAGAATATGTTCATTAAAATTTATAAATATCGAGATAGTATCTTTTTTAAAATTACACCTATTTTCAAAAAGTTCATTAATTTACCGGTAACTTCCGATATCTTTCTCATATCATCGATATTCTTTTTATAATTATCTAATATTATATAACAAATAAAGTATTCTTTACTATAAATATCTAGGTCAATTGCTGCGAGCAATGCGCCTTTGTCACATCTCTCCAGAATATCTTGCTGAAAACATTGAGCCGCATCATCTTGTGAGAGAAAATCCGTCCGCTCACGAAATCGTTATTGACATGATGAAGCTGCACCTCACAAAGAAGCTTAACCCACGACAGCAGGCTTCGAGAAAATCGACATTAGGTAAAATTAATATTATGTGAGACAACGATGATCCTCGTGAGTTTTTTCCACGGGTTATCATTGATTTAGGCTACCTGCTGTGTATTGGCGGCATGGACAATCAAAAAGGAATCAATAATGTCGAACTGCTTGATCCATTGTCGCCTGGAAGCTGGAGCGAGTGCGGCCAGATCGTCAAACACAAGCGCGTCCAGTTCGGCAGCGCCGTGATTGACAACAAACTCCTCGTTGTCGGCGGTAGAGACGGCTACAAAACGTTGAATTCCGTTGAGTGTTATGACTTTTCAACTAAAAGTTGGAAATCGATGCCGCCACTTTCCACTCACAGGTAGAAGAATACGAGATTTATGTGATTCAAACCGGTCGTAAAATTAGACATGGAGTTGGCATAGTCTTGCTAGACGGGCCACTTTATGCTGTTGGCGGTAACGATGGCTGGTCGTTTTTGAATACGGTCGAGCGCTGGGATCCGCAATTTCGCTCGTGGAATTTCGTGGCGCCAATGAACACGCCTAGAAGCACACACGGAGTAGTAGCGTTTGAGTCAAAAATTTTTGCAGTCGGTGGCAGAGACGTTTCTTCGTGTTTGCGATCCGTGGAATGCTTTGACCCACATTTTAACCGATGGACACAAATGGCCAATCTCAACAAGCGAAGGGGAATGCCCGGTGTTGCGGTTTTCCAAGAGTGTATTTTCGCCGTTGGTGGTCACGATACTCCAGGAAATGCTTTATAAAATTAAAAAATCTTTATCTTTAATTCTTGTCATTTTCATGTCTGTTTTTTGCAATTACGTGCTTTATAAGCTTCAATAAGGTGCTGCTAAACCTTCAGAGACTGCAGAAAAATACAGCCTTGAAGCTAACCAGTGGACGCTTATAGGCTCGCTGCATATACCCAGAGAAGGCGCCGGTTGCGCTGTTCTTGGGGACACGCTCTATGCTGTTGGTGGCTTTGATGGAAAGGTAGAGTTTTCACCTGCGATCAAGTTAAGCAATCTTCTCTTTAAGAAATATCTTAAATCGATTGAATTCATGCGCCCGAACGCTTCCGAAGACGAGTGGATCGTCGAAGGCACGCTGGAGCATGCGCGTTCGGCCTGTGCAGTCCTTCACGTTTCCGAAAAAGTGCATTTTGCTGACGTTTCATCCGCTGAAAACTCCCGAAATCCTTCAACTTCCGACTGATAATTATCACATCTTTTCATTGACCCAAAGGCAGGCCCTTTCATTTTTTCGCTTTCTTCATATTTCTGTAAACCCGTTCTTTAAAAAAAACACAGAATTCAAAGCAATACATAATATTTACGCTTTCAGAAAATGAGCAGAGAATGACAGAATACCTACGTGAAGATCTGCGGCTCGAGCCGAGCATTGAAATCGCCCTTGCGACGCTCAAGCCCGACAAACTCAAGGCAAAGGTCCGCCAGGGGCTTCCACTTGCAGTCAAGAACAAAGAATGTTTCTACAAGAGAATAATTCTGCAAGGAAAGCAGTTTTTAGACGTTCCATTTGAAACTGTCCCAAATGCCTTGAATGAGGCTTGGAATTGCGAAAAATTTGATAGAAGGAATGGATGAAAAGAAGCTAAAAAGCATGAAATATTCGGCTTTTCATCGTATAAAGGCTCTTCCGTTTCGACTGGTTGACTGAAAGTGGACAGCTTCTTGTAGGCGAAGTACTGGCGCAGATACACCACGCGCAGCCACAAGTTTCGTTCTCGCCCCTTATCGGGCTCGTAGTCGCCGTATTATCTTCGTTTATCGATGACCGTGCGAAAATCTGGCAGCTGAGCGAAGCCATCATTCAATCTGAAACGTGTCCTCTTGCCCGTTCGAGCTCGCAGGCTGATGCCGACGATCTAACAATCAGAGATCTTGGTCTTCTCAAGCTAAAGGGCAAACTTAAACCATGGCTTCTCCAAGTTTCTTCTTCAGGAAAACAGGCTTGATATTTCTTTTTAAAGATCTAAAAGTTTAATAATGATTTATGAAGCTTTATAAAAGAGATTAATTGGAGGTTCTTTCTCTGCTCTCTTCCTTACGAGTCAGCAGTCCGGTTCGTCGACTGTCTCTTGCTTGAGGGCGCCAAAGTAAAGTTTCGCCTTGCCCTTGCGTTCCTGAACTTCTGTTCCTCAAAAGGACATTGTGTGCTTTCAGAAGGATCACCAGAAGAGCTCGATGACGATCTTATACTTGAAATAATCCAAAAACATCCGGTGGATGTAGAGAAAATCTTAAAAAAGGGATTTGATATTCGAAACTTGCAAATGTCGCTCGTGAAACAACTCGTGACGCGGCACAAGGTCTTACTCGACCTCAGAGCAGGTAAGAGTCGATTTTTTCGCGAATGATAGCTGTTTTTTATCCAAAATAGATGGACTTGAAGCTCAGATGTCGCGAATGTCGCAAGCAAATGCGGGCGAGTTCTACGCCCAGGCAAAATATGCGGCATCTACGCTAATTTCTACAAATTCAATGTCCCGTCTTTTCGCGATTCTTCCTCCTCGCTTTTCAGTTCAAAACTTGGAAAAAATTTTCTCAACTTCTTCCGACGGATATGCCTACCAAACAGGTACCTCAAAGCTTTCTTAAACTTAATGTACATAAAATATAGCCTTACGAAAAATGTCAGAAGAGCCAGCTTGCCTTATACTTATGAAAACCGATTTCGCCCCAGAAGTATCTATTGGCGCCGTCCTCTGTGGCATGAAATCTCCAAAAACTGGTCTGACTGGAAATGGCGAGAGCTTTGTTTTCCGCGTTGAGTGCGAAGTCGAGAGCTGGTTTTGGCATAATGGCAAGCCAACTCAGTTTGCGCACTTTTCACCTGGCAATTTGAATATCGGAAATGGGGCCTTGATGCTCAATGATGATTTCAAAAATTGGAACGAGGATTAAAATTTATATGAAATTTCATCAAATAGGATGTAATGTTAACATAAATAATATCCTCGAAAAGTTCGACCAGCGCCAGCGAGGTCTTTTCATCACCAAATTTACTGAGCCTCAATGAAAGCTTTAAGCGATTTCAAGTTATTCAGATGGAAATATTTGCTTTTAGCAGCTTCGAATCTATCTAATTCTATCCAAGTGCGAAACATTTTGTGTTTTGGCTGAGCCAGACATATTTTCAAAACGAGAGACGTCTCAATTCCAACCTATTTTCTTGCGATTGAAAATAAGAGACTGCAATTATTATTTTTAAAGCATATATCCCTAAATATTATTTAACCATGGCTTGATCCGATAATTTACTCGCGAGTAGCTATCGCCGACAGCTACGTACTTAGATATTTACCCTTTCAGTATATTGTCACGCTCAAATAATATAAATCGCTTTACACTTCAAAAGAGCCGCGAGAGTTTAATTATTTAATAACCGAAATTCTAACCTGTGCAATGAAACGAACACTGTGTGCTTTTATCCACCGTCATCTTCAAATTATTATTCATTCCAAGGACATAATTAACAAGATTATTCAAGCGGAAAAATTCAGAGAATCGAAAAATGCCAGAAGATACGGAACCACTAGTGGGGGAGAAAATTCCTTGTTGTAGCACGAATCCGCGAAGGTAAATTAATAT
>JAOXNJ010163464.1:0-10723 GCA_028566655.1 Metis holothuriae
CAGTTTCTCATTGTTGCAGTAGATATTTATTTTAATTCAATAGTCATATTTTTTTATAAATTAAACCTATTTATAATATACCAATTTTCTCCCCAAATAACAATCAAAAGTTTTGTTTCTTTTTCAAAAAAATATTGCGAAGCACCCCCCCCTAAATTGCCCCTTAGGGCAAAAAGAAAAGTTTTTGTCTATGATTGTGCATTAAAACAAAAGGAGATTTTATCTAACATGTAAATTCACGCAATTATCTTGTTTTTTCTGATGAAATCAATAAAATTCATATAATATCATATAGATGTAGTTATGCGAACATATAAGACGCAATGAGAGGCATTACAATCTTTTCAAGAGTGGATGTTACTGAAAAGATACTCTCTAAAAACGAGAAAAAATTATTTGTGAATACTCAAAGTATTCTTGAGAGATATTGGGAAAAGTATCTCCCAGATTGAGAGAGATGATGTGGAAAAATATTTTCAAGAAAAAATTAAGTGATGAATGTCTATCTCACACCATAAACAACTTACTTGAGTACTGAAACTCTTTTTCTTTCGATTTTTAGAGAGAAAAGATATTATGTGGAATGAACTCTATCCTGAAAGATGAGAACAAAAACTTCCAAATATTCTCTCAAAAGAGGAAGTAAAAAAAATACTTGACGTAACAGAAAATTTAAAACATAAGACGATCCTCAGTCTCATATACGCTGGATGACTGAGGCTTTCGGAGTGTGTGAATCTCACTATCAAAGATATAGATTCAAAAAGAATGACTCTCAAAATCAAGCAAGCAAAGTGAAAGAAAGACCGATATATTCCTCTTTCAAATAAGCTTTTAGGATTACTCAGAGAGTACTATGCAATATATACTCCAAAAAATTATGTATTTGAAGGACAAGGGGGATGAACATATTCGGATCGGAGTATACAACAAATCATGAAGCAGTCTCTCAAACGCTCAGGAATTAAAAAGTATGCAACAGTTCATACTCTCAGACATAGTTATGCAACACATTTGATCGAAGAGGGGGTAGATATACGAATCATTCAAGAATTTTTATGACATAGTCATATCAGAACAACACAGATATACACTCACATCTCCACCCCTATTCTTTCAAAAATTAAGAGTCCACTTGATAGTTTGTGCTAAAAATCTTGCCTTTTTTAAAATCTCACTATAATCAGGTCTACATATATAAAAGCGTTTGAGTCCTGCTGACACAGGATAAGCTGGAGGAAGAACCCCCTCTGTCCTAACGGACATCTCCCCCTATTAAGGGGAGACACACTTGGGAAAGTAGAACCTCTCGGAGTCGAAACACTTCGTGAAAAAAATAAAATCAAGCACAGCTTTAGGTGGCACCTTCCTGCAGCTCACCCTTTCTCCCTTGGGGAGAAAGTTGGATAGAGGGCATGACCGAAAGCACACGAATATTCGTGTGTTTTTTATTTTCCCTCACCTAACCTCTCCCAATGGGAGAGGAATAGAAGGAAAAATGTTTTTTAGGATGTGGTTTCATTTCTCCCTTTGGGAGAAAATTGTATGAGGGCTATCCAGGAAAACGAAATAAAAATATTATTAATTTTAACTCTTATCCAAATGAAGAGATGTTTATAGCTCATAAGTTACAGGCGTTTTTTTCTAGTAGCCCTCATCCCAAGATGAAATTAGCAAGCTCACTAGAGATTCCTATCTTAGATTATTTAGAAAATGATCCCTTAGGACGTTTTGAGTGGATTAAAGTTTTCTCTCTTGCTTTTGGTAAGTTTAATCGGGCGAACAAGGTCTTTAAAAATGTTGAAAAAGCTTATTTAGAGTATAAAAAAGAAGCTCTTAGCTACCAAAGAAGTACCCCAAAAAATACCAAGAAAAAAGCTATTAAAATTATAGCTGGGCAGTTAAAAGACGGAGTTTTTTTAGCGCCTAAAGGTGACTCCTATTTTATAAAATTAACTCAAGATGCTGGAGCTCAATATTATTTTAAAAACTTACAACAAGAAAAAATATTATCGCACAAAAATTTTAATTTAATTGTTAAAAAAGAAGAA
Organism: Metis holothuriae; assembly: GCA_028566655.1. NCBI lineage: Eukaryota > Metazoa > Arthropoda > Copepoda > Harpacticoida > Metidae > Metis > Metis holothuriae. The sequence goes on from JAOXNJ010163464.1 coordinate 2,052, forward strand.
CTCCTAGCTTTTGGTGATTATGATTATTATTTTCCACAAAATAATAAAAGTATTAAACAGCTTATTAATGAGCTTTATCCTTTCCCGTTGAAAAATGTAGTGGCAAACACCAAGCGCAGACGCAACCACCTGGCCAATGATTATTGGGAGCAGGGAGTAAATCGGCCTGATTTATTATTAAAAGATTTAATCCAAATTTTTTGGAAAAAACCAACTGAGTCAACCATCTTTTTCCAACTAAATAATCATGGTAAGTTATCCAAGTAAGTTATCCAGTAAGTTATGAAGGTGAGTTATTATGGTGAATAAATTTTTACTTCTTCTTTTTATACTCGCCATAGAAGTTTTTCTGGTTTGCACTCTAGGTGAAGCACCTCTAAGCCTCGCTAGTATTTTAAGTGATGATCAAAATCTCACTATTTTTTTAGAGCTTAGAGTGGCTAAACTTTTAAGTGCTATAAGCTCCGGTGCTTGCTTGGCTCTCGCGGGGCTTTTTTTACAAAGCTTTTTTAACAACCCATTAGCCGGTCCCTATATTTTAGGTGTTCATAATGGATCATCTTTGATGGTGGCAATTTATTATATTTTTTTAAGTTATAGAGGGTTTGTTTTATTAAATGTAGATCAAAGTTTTGGGCCATTAATGGCCAGTGTTTTAGGGGCAGTTATAGTCTTAACTGTTCTACTTTTTTTTAGTCGCTACTTTAAATCAAAAGTTAGCTTGCTTGTTTTTGGTGTTCTTCTATCTTATATAAGCAGTGGCTTTTTAATCATTCTCTTCTCTTTAACTGATGTGAATCAAATAAGAGATTATATCTACTGGTCTTTTGGAAGTTTTAGTCGCTCTGGGTTTAGAGATTCTCTTCTTTATACCTCTTTAGCAGGGATCTTTATTTTATTTAGTCTCTCCCAAATAAAGGTACTTAATGTTCTTAGGATGGGAGAAGACTTTGCCAGTAGTCTTGGTTTCAAAAGAGACAAGATTGTCTTTCATTTTGTTGTCATCTCATCTTGCCTTAGTGGTTTAGTGACCTCTTTTTGTGGGCCGATAGCTTTCATAGGAATTATGAGCTCTCAGCTGGCCATAAGATGGTTTAAGACCAGTAATTATCAGATACTTTTTCCTGCATGCCTTTTAATTGGCGCTTGTTTTAGCCTTGGTGCTGAGATATTGAGCACTGGAGTTCCTGGGTTTTCCATACCCCTTAACGCCGTTTTAGGCATTATCGGAGGACCTTTAATTATTTACTACTTTTTAAAGAGTGCAAAATTTTCTTCAGGTGGCATAAATGAAAAATAAATCAAATACACCTAAAGGACTTAGATGATTTACTTTGAAAAAGCACAGATAGGATATGATAAGAAGCTTTTTAGTGCTGACTTTAAATTTGAAATAACTGATACAACTGTCTTGTTGGGAGCAAATGGCAGTGGCAAAACAAGTCTGTTAAAAACTCTCATTGAACTAGTCCCAGTTTATTCTGGAAGGATAAACTGCTCTTTTGATTCAGTTAAAGAGATATCATTTGTTTGGAGCAATCCATTAGCAGTTCCCTTTTTAAAGGTGGATGAATTTATTCTCATGGGCTTATCACATGAGGTTTCGTGGATGGGCACTCATCCTCAGGCTCATTTAGATCGTTTAAAAGAACTAAGTGATCTATTAAATATTAATAAACTACTGTCATCATATGTTCATCATTTAAGTGATGGACAAAGAAAAATCATAAGTATTGCTCAAGCACTTATGAAAAAGCCAAAGTTATTATTACTAGATGAACCCTTTGCTTTTTTAGATCCACCAGCAAAATTATTATTAATAAGATACTTAGAACTTATTAAACAAAGAGAATCTCTTAAGATTATCTTAAGTTCTCATGATTGGGATTTAATTAAAAATCATTACAGCTCTTTTCTTTGTATTTTTAGTTCTCAAGAGCTTAAGTATCAGACGAAAGATCAGCTTTTATCAGATAAAAGCAATTTACTTAGAGAAATTTTTAACTTTTCAGATTTAATTGAAGTTTCAGATGGTCAATTTAAACTTAAGGATCGACTTCATAAAGCCTCACTTTAACTGTTTTTTCTTTATCATTATCTCGTAAATAGGTGATTTTGACCTTATCTCCAATTTTAAATTTCTCTAATTGGGTATAGATATCATTAAAGTCGTTAACCTCTACACCATTTACTTTTATTATAACATCGCCTACCTTATAACCCCGTCGACCTTCTTTTAGTCCTTCTATCCCAGCCTTGTCTGCGGGACTGCCTTTAAAAACTGAACGAACTACAATTCCTTTTTTTATGCCCATGCGATACTTATAGTAGTCATCCAAAAGAGAGATCCCAATACCTGGTCTTCTAACTTTTCCATATTTTATTAACTGAGGGACAATGGAGTTAATAATATCTGCTGGCACCGCAAATCCAACTCCTGCGCTAGTTCCAGAGTTGGAATAAATCATCGTATTCATACCAATAAGCTCTCCTTGGGAATTTAAAAGAGGGCCACCTGAATTTCCTGGGTTAATCGAGCTATCCGTTTGAATCATGCCATGAATGTCAGTTCCACCAAAACCAGTAATTTTCCTACCTAATGCCGAGATAATTCCAGTGGTGATAGTATGATCTAGGCCAAATGGGTTTCCAATGGCAATTGCTTTTTGACCCACTAAGAGATGACTAGAACTTCCTGGCTTAATTGGAGTTAGTTTTTTTGGCAATTTTTTTAATTTAATAACAGCAATATCCTTTTGCGGATCCCCACCAATAAATTTGGCACTGTATTGTTTAGGATCATTATGAAAGCTGACTTTAAATTCCTCAGCTGAATTGATGACATGGAAATTGGTTACAATATGGCCTTGATCATCCCATATAAAACCTGAGCCTGTTCCTTGGGGAATCTTTCTAGCCTCCATGTCCCAGAATGATCGAGTAACCTTTATATTAGAAATATTAACAACAGCAGAGACAGTATTTTTATAAATAGAAATGGTATTTTTTTCGTACTCTAGTAGTGCATTAGATTCATTAAATGCATAACTAGCGTTGAAGACCCATGAAAAAGCAACTAAAATTGCTAAAAAATATAACTTCATAATATCCTCCCACTTTTGTAGTATGACCTATTATAAGATTAGAACAAAAATTTTCAATATTTGACTAGAGAAAGTTAAATAATTGTCAAACTAATGTGAAAAACTTAGAAAAATAAATTACAGGAACAGTGAAATGGAAATTGTTTACTTAGATGCCCAAACTGGGGAAGAAAAACTAGAAACTGTTTATGGAGAAAAAGCTGTAGAGTGGCTTTACAGTTCCAAGTGGGGGCGCAAGTTAAATCCCATCATAACTTCTAAGTTGATTTCTCAGGTCTATGGACTCTACCAAGATTGTAGGTTGAGTCAGTCTAAAATCTTACCCTTTATTAAAAAATTTAATATTGCCATAGATGAGTTTGAATCCAAGCTAGAGGGCGAGGTGCCCTATGAGAGTTTTAATCAATTTTTCATTCGTCGCTTCAAGCCAGGAAAGAGATCTTTTCCTGTGCAACAAGACTGCATGGGAGCACCCTGTGAGGCGCGATATTATGGCTGGAATAAAATAACAGAGGAAGTTAATTTGCCTGTTAAGGGGAAATTTTTAAAGGCGAGCAAGCTAGTAGGTAAGTCCGAGTGGGCTAAGGATTTTACAAACGGTCCTGGATACATCGCGCGATTATGCCCCGTTGATTATCATCGCTTTCATCACTTTGATGATGCTAAAGTTTTAGATCATTATTCTATTCAAGGAAAATTGGACTCTGTTAATCCCTTAGCTTTGCAAAAAAAACCACAAATCTTTCTTGAAAATGAAAGAGCAGTGACTATTTTAGAAACTCAGAACTTTGGAAAAATTGCCTATATTGAAGTAGGAGCTACTTGTGTTGGCAAAATTGTTCAAACTCATAACCTTGAAAGAGTTAGAGCTTATCAACGAGGCCAAGAGAAGGGGTATTTTCTTTTTGGAGGCTCTACAGTTATTGTGCTTGGAGAGCCTGGAGCATGGGAGTTATCTTCGCTTTTAATAGACAATACTTGCCGAGGAAGAGAGGTTTATTATCAACTCGGCCGAGAGCTGGCGAGATCAGTTTAAAATTTTTATTATTTTATTGACCTTGTTTGAGTACTTCAGGTTTTTTAATAGAGTCATATAAGTGTTGCATTACTTCAATACGATCCAAGAAGCTCTGGGCACCTTCGTTTCCTAAGTAGTCTTGAACTTCCTTATAGAGTTGATCAGGGTCTGTTCTATTCAAGACGGCCATAACGCGTTTACCTTCAAAAGTATTTAGAAAGCTAGTTAAGTCTCCTTTGCGCTCAAGAAAGTTTTTTTGATTATTACCTCTGGGAGCGCTAGAGAAACTTACCCCATGGTCAATACTAATCACTCGACCATCCGCTGAAGTTAAAAAATTACCTCCATGGCGATCACCATTATTAATGAGGTAGTCTAGAAAGTTTTGTTTAAGAAGATCTTCTTGATTAATATCTGAAAATTTAATTGCTTCACTTTCTTTAAATAGTTGCAAGGAGCCTTGGCGGTTTCCAATTTTTCTTGGAACTGTAGCTGGAACTAAATCTAGGCCTAAAAGTTTATCAACTTCGTAGGCTAAGACTTCAGCTCGATAGTTTACAAGCCAGTCTTTTGCATAAGGTTTCCATACACCCTTGGTGCCATCTTTCATGACAACAATAAAAGAAGAAGATGCTCCCTTTAGCTCAGGGTCTAGAGGGTCAATAGATTTAACCTTTGAAGATAAAAGTATTTTTTCTACTTTTTCTCTAGATCGTTTTAAAAGTGGCTTTATTGGTTGCCAGCTTTTTTGACTAGGTAAGATAGCATAGTTGTTCATATATTCTTTTGTTTTAAAATGTGGATGTAAAATTCCTTGATTTTTCATTGCCTCCATTCCCTTGTCTTTAAATTCAGTGGGAGGTGACTTTTCTAATCTTTTAACTTCAGCTTTAATCCACTTTTTTTGCTTTGATGGTGGCAAGAGCATGAGTTTTGTAAAGAGCTCTTCTTCATCTGGATTTTCCCAAAAACTTCCAGAGTCAAGCTTTGTTCTAGAGTCCATTAGTTTTTTATTTAAACGAAGGTTTAAAAAGCCAGCAACTTCATCTCTAGTTTTTCTTTTTTTATCAATAAAGCTCTCTAGAGCAAAAGGATCATTTTCAAATTTCTGATATAAATGATCATTAAGATGATTTCTTGGTCCAATATAGGAAGCTAATCTTTTTTCTAGAGAACTTTTTAAAAAAGCTCTAAGTAAAAAAGGTTCTTCAATATAGTCCAAGAATTGACCAATGTTTACTTCAGTGACCTCCCCTAGATAGAAATTTAGTTGCCTTGCCTCTGTTGGGTTTTTTTGAAGGAAGTCTTGTACTTTTAATTGGTAGAGATTGTCTGCCAATTGATCTGGATCAAAGTACATGTAAGAGCCTTGTTGATCTAGGATGTACACTCCTTTAACATTACTGCTTTTTAAAGCTGTATTGCTTCTTTTATTAAGGTCAACAAGCTTTTGATCTAGCTCAATAATAACTCTAGATTTATTAGTCTTTTCATAGGAGCTTTTAAAAGTATTTTGCTTAAGAAAATTTTCATAGCCACTAAAGCGTTTTGCTAGCTCTCCCTTACTATAAGTAGGGTAGGACCTAAAAAAACTAAAGAGCTCATCTTGAGAAAGCTCTAATAGTTGATAAAGAGAATCCTCACTATTTTCTTCAAGGGCTCTCTTGAAATCAGGTCCACTTTCAATACTGTTTGATAACTTCTCAATTGGAATTGGCTTAGAGACCTCTTTTACGGCATTAGAATCTTTAATTTCTTTAGCTTTTCTAAGTGAGCTTGTATCAGTTCGTAGCTTTTTAATCTGTGCTTCATAGGGATAAAATTCTTGGATAAATTGATCTTTGTTAAGAGCTTTTCCATTTCTATAAAAAACTGTTTTACTGCTAAGCTTTGGGTCACTAAGAAGAACTAAGATCTCTACTTGGGTGTGCCCCATTTTTTCTTGTGACCTTGAAAGATTTGTTGCAAAATCCTTGGGTGTTTCAAATACTTCCTGCAATTTAATTCCATCTAGATTGACGTGGAAAAGATGTCGTTTATCAGAAGCCCCTTTTTCAAAATTTCTAAAAAAAGTATGCATCATTTCAAAATTTTGAGAGCCCAATTCATTTTTAAATTTTGCAGGAAAGTAATCTCCAAGATCCCCCAACCAGTGAGACATGTTTAAAACAGGACGCTTTAAGTGACCCGCTAAGGCATTAGAAAAATTATAGATTTGTCCTACTTCATTTTTAACTAAGCCTATGGCCAGATCTTCTTTGCCATTTAGAACCTTTCCTCCCTTAGCACTATTTTTAATGTAATTCTTATTTAAGTTATAGCCTTTTTGATTGAGCTTAGGCGCTTGCCCATGACCATGCTCTGTTAGAAAATGAGCTTTAGCATTGTACTTACTAAGATTTGGGTGAAGTTTTTGGCCAAAGGGGGTGAAATTCACCTTAGTTAAGAACTCTTTTTGTTTGAGTTTTTTGCTCTCGAGTAAAGCATTAAAGTGCTTAGGCTTATTAAAGTAGAACTCATACTGGAAACGATTATCAGGGCTCAGGGGACCAATTTCATTGGCAATACTTTGAAATAGATCATGATTTTGACCACCTACTGATGCAAAATCTACTTGGTACTTTGTGATGATTTTACTTAACTGCTCCTGAAATAAATTTGAATCAATAGGGGCTTTAATTTGACGAAGGTCTAAAAAAAGATTTTTTTGAATATCAATCGGGAGACCAGCTATGATTGTTAGAAACTCAGACAAACTTTGCTCTGTACCTTGTGCTATTTTGGGGATTATATTCAGGTCTATTTCTGATAAAACTTTAGGATCAACTTTTAAATTTAACTTATTAAGAGATTCTATTTTAGCTAGTAAGTCTTGTTCAGTCTGAATTGTCTTCATTGTCTGATGGGTCTTACTTCCCAGCTTGGCATTGGTTGTGGCGACACGAGAGAGATAAGCAAGATCCAGACTAGAAAGTCCTAGTTCAAGACCTGCTGTCACTACATGTCCTCTAGTTTTTTCCCTTAGTTGCTCTAAGTCTGAGAAGCTTTGCTGATCTCCTGTTTTGCTCATAATTGATTGCTGAACCCTCTTTTCTACTTTATGTGTTGAGATGGCCTGAGATATCTCATAACTAGCTCCAGTGGCAGCCAAGCCAAGACTGGCAATAGAACTAGTTGTGGCCAAGATACTAGCTCCAGCCCCAGCCCCTATACCTGTAGCAATAAGTGCAGCTCCAGCAATAAAACCAGCTCCTATAAAAATTTGGTCTGTTAATTTTTTTTTCTGAGCGTCTTCTCCCATTTTTTTATTTATGTCACAAATAAACCAAGTCCAATCGTGATTAGGGTCATTAATTAATTCTCCCATACTTCCAGGGGTTGCTTGGACTAATTCTTTTAAGCTAGAAATTCTTTTATTTTGCCACTTGAAATGTTTTTTATGTTGTGGTGGATGTTGGATGAGCTCATGACTGGCATAATTGATTCGATCAAAGAGGTCTTTTCCCTGTTCCAGAACCTTTTGGTTGACTTCTCTCATAGCTTCTTGAATTTGTTCTTTAGAAGGAGAGGCGTGAGTATACCATCTTGAGCCATTAAGCCCATCTTTAAAGTATTTGCGAGTATCAAAACTTCCTTTAACCCCCCGTCTTCCTCCAAAGATATTTCCATCTTTAAAGATATCGGTTTGTAAGAGTGCCCCTAGTGGAGATGCTAGCAATTCATAATAAACTTGATCGTACTCACTAGCTAACTCATCTTGTTTTTGATAGTGCTCTCCAGGGATCGATCGCTTCTTTATTTCATCTCGATACTTATAGTTGTTGTACTGATCAATTTTTTGATTCATCTTGACCACATACTTATCAAGTAATTTTTTAGCATCTTCTACATTAAAGCTAGAGATATTAGCCTGTGAAATCTTTTTCTTTTGTCTTTCATAAAGTTTTTCTAGTTTTCGAAACTGATCACTGGAGCAGCGATTCATGAGTTTATCTTTAAAGGTTTTTTTAATTCTTGTTTTACCCTGACAAAAATTTTCCATTAAAGTGCTATAACTAGGTTCCATATCGTAAAATGTTTTATGGTGGTGTAAAAAACTGTATATGGTTTTTTCTATTCCTATATCAATTAACTTTGATTCCATCACAGCATACTGATTATCATAGGAAGGAGAAAAGCTTATAGGTTCAGAAATTAAGTCATTGAACTGTTCTAGGTTTGCGCTCAAGGACTGCACCCCTAAGAGGTCTAAGTTTTCATCTGAACAAGATTGCTGAGTTAGAGTGTTGAGAAATTTGAACTGATCCTGTAAGGAGTCTTGAAGGTAGCGATCATGAGCTGTTTCTATATTAAAAGCTGGATGCTTAATGCTTGTGTAGGTAGTTGTCTTTGAAGTTGTTCCATCACGCATACTACCTGCTGAGTAATTAACAACTGTAACTTCCTTGGGTAATAGATCAGGGTTTTCTTGTTGGCACCTTTTAAAACTATCACTGTAGTAGAGGTGCTTTTCAATTTGTTGGTACTTAAGCCCTAGTGGAGATTTTTTG
>JAOXNJ010163686.1:0-10717 GCA_028566655.1 Metis holothuriae
GTGCGTCGCCTCGGCCATCGAAATGAGTTCGCCCTGCGAGTTCGGGCGACCTATGTACAGGTCCACGCCCAACCTGGACGGCACAAACGAGGCGAACGTCTTCATACAGGGCATGTGGCAAAACATCAGCCTCATGGAGTGAAGAAGGTCTTTCGAAGTCCCCGTCTACCTCAAGCCGCAATTTCTTACAACTCCTCCAATACAATTCTAGAAAATTGACGGTTCTTTCTTTGATAGACAAAAGTTTGCTCCCTTTCAGATCGTCCCAATCAATCAAAATTGTCCAGTGATATTATTCGATCTAATTTTCGTTGCTCCGTGCCATTGCACTTTTGTTGCTCAAATTGGAATTGAGACTTTTTTTAATTCTACGTACCTTTGCAGTAATCTATAAACGATGAATTTTGTTTCGAGAGATCGAAATTTGAAGCATTCAGGAAGTGTTTACTCAATTTAACTGAACTCGCCACATGTGATCTATATGTATTCTAAATAGAAAATTGGATTTCAGATATAAAAAATCTGGAGAAAATGGGATGATTGCTTGGAGTAGCTAGCTACTAGCCTCGGTAGTGTTTCTGCACCAGACACCAATTCAAGTGATTGATTGAATGATTAAATCAAAGACAACCCCTTCATTGTGATCGGGTAGATGGAGGACGACCCTAACGTCTCGTACATAATCCGACAGAGACGTGATTGACATTGAAGTGATTAGCCCTGAATCAACCAGCAAATTCATTTAAGCACTTTATTGATTGTGGCTGGAATGCTGCTCTCATTTTATGCGTATTAAACTAGGCTGATCGTTCCATCCACGCTCATCAATCACTACATGTACACGAGACAAGTTGATTGATTGATTGAGGCCACTGGAAGATGTGATGTGGGGTAAAAAACACGGAATATTCTTTAGATAGGGTTCATACACTGAGATTCGATCAATCAATCAGCCAGTCAAAAACAAACATTAAGCAAAAAAAAGGAAGAAAAAACGAGATTTTCGTCAGATTCCAATTTGTGGTTGGGCAAAAGAATGCAAATGTGTCTGGGAAAAGGGATACACAATGCATTTTACGTCAAAAGATTGATTATATGTAGTTTATACCACAATTGAGATTCACTCTCGCCCATCAATCAATCAATCAACTTGAGAAACAGTTGATTGATTGATTGATTGATTGATTGTTGTGTGAAAAAGAGGGATCAGCCTCGCTCGCTGCTCTTGTCGCCCCCTTTGAGATCCGGACAACGCACACGAGGAGGCTGGGCACGAAGTCGGGGTTGGACACGAAGCTCTACAGGTTGATGAGGCCGTTGATCACGGACACGAAGCACATCAGACGAATGTGCCGGGCATATTGGACGAGGGCGAATGAACAGAACTGATTGCCGTCTTGGCCTGCTGTTGGTGACGACGAAGCGTCCCATATTGGCCAATAAAGGAACCGTCCTCCTCAAAACGACCTATGAAAACAATCAAAAATCAAATCAGATCAATAATGTTATCGTAAAATATTGACTAAAAACATTGAAAAATACTCTTCAATCAACAACAATGATTGAACAATAACTAATAGTTGTAAATCAGATAGAAAAACAATGATTCATGCCTCAAGCTACGTACCACACTCAGTGTCATGCACAAGCAGCTGTGGTAGTGATATGTAGTCGAAGTACAAAAGACGGCTTTAAACGAGGGTGGCGAAGGCGGAGCTCTGCTCGGGGTTCCTGTCCTTGCGGTACTTGCCGATGAACGAGCCGTCCTCGTTCAATCCGTCTGAACGAGCAACACCAAAGGAACAAAATACGATGTTAAAAGCACACAAAAACATGTAAATACATTAAAAAAGGTTATTCTAAAAAGTTAGTATGTAGTATTACTAGTAAAAGGTCTGAAGGACAAATGACAAATATAATAGTGCATGCAATACGAGAGACAAATGGCCCAATTTCGAAACTCAAACTTTGAATCTATTCAAGAAGCAATTTGGTCTGCTTGTCTACTTGTTACCAAGAAAAAGTTGAATTTGCTGATAAAAACACCTAATTCAAACAACCTTAGTATTTCGTAAGGCATGCTCTGTGTCATGCTTGCATCAAAATCTACAAAAGTCATACTAAAAACCAAACTTTATTAACCCAATCTTATGAATAGCTGACCTGTGCCCTCGCCCTCGGCATAATCTGCCATGGAGTCCGAGTCCGACTCGGGGTTGAGTTGGTCCGTCGTTGCCGCGGACGACTCATCAGCCTCAATTGTCCCTTTTCCATCCAATCTATTCACAACAAGATCGTTTCAAAAGTTCCTTTTTTAAAACGAAAATCGTTTAAAGAGGATATTTTAAATATAATTTAAAAGTGCTCACGGTTGGGTGTATTCGGGGAAAGCGTTGTTATGATCGAGTTCGTCGCCATAGCCCCTTCTTCCCTGTCTCTCCTCGTTCTCTGCCACAGGATACTTGCCGCCCCTTTGTCGCTTCACGAAGCACACGGCGATGCAGAGAATGAGGAGTAGGATGACGGCGAGCATCATGGAGATGAACCAGCCCGAGTGCGACTCCGGCGGCGCCAACGAGGCATTGGCCAGCGACGCGTACGTGTAGATGGGCAACGTCTCCGACGCCGTCTCGTGCTCGCCGTCCACGGCCACCACGCGGAAGTCGTAGGTCGACTCCGGCTCCAGGCCCCTGATCACCAGACTGTTCTCGTTCAGCTGCTCCGCACTGTTCAGGTAGATCGGCTCCAGTCGCTTCCTATCAATTACACAAGAAGTCAAAACAGACTCATTCACGGCACAACTTTCACTAAACCAAGGAGAAAATGAACTCGCGTACTTGTACTGGACATAGAAGTGTGAGCCCGGATTGGCCTCGATGCGGGGCATCCACGTGATTTTGATCCTGGCCAAGCCATTTTCGGGCTCCATCAGAGTGTACTTGAATCTCGGTCTGGTGGGGGGCTCAATTGCCTGAGGATTCGTGTTGCATTCAGTATAATAAGGCATCCCTTCGCCGGCCACGGTGAGAGCTCTAATGGTCACTCTGTATCTGGTATAGGCTTCTAGTCCAGCCAATTTGGCTTTATCGGTTCCATTGCGCATGATTCTCGGCTCCCTTTCCAATAACACGCCCAATTCGGTTCCTTCGACCTTCTGGTAGTAGATTCTGTAGCCAGTAAGGATGCCATTCAGTTCCTGAGGCTGTTTCCAGGAGAGCAGCAGGGCCGACGATCCCATGGGGAAACATTCGAGGACATCGACGGGTCCGGGTTTGCCCTCTGGCGTCCTGAATCTGATGACATTCGAAACGGGTCCGTTCCAGGCGCCATTGAAGGCTAGAACTCGGGCAAAATTGAGGTCGAAGGGCTTGAAGGATTGGATCAGAGCTCTTGTCGTGTCACTTTTCATGATTATTTCGCGATATTTGCTCTCTCCACTTGTCTGAGTCCAAGTCTGAATCTTGTAGCCCTTAAAACTGCCTCTTATGCTGTCTTTGTCCACCGGCTCCCACTGCAAAATGGCCGATCTGGGTCCCGTAATGTCTATTAGCTGCAGATTCTTGGGCGCCTCTGCAGGCACGTCTTCGCCCGAGTACCCGATGATCTCCTCCGCGGCCACGTTGGCCTCGCCCTTGGCGTTGTGGGCCACGACCTTGATGGTGTAGGGCTTGTAGGTGGGTTGGTTGGGGATGAAGATCTCTTTGGTCCGCCAGTCGGCCACGTCCTCGATCTTCCAGTTGTCCTCGATGTCGCGGCGCCTCCAGTAGACCCTGTACTTGAACTTGGGCGCGTTGTGCTCGATCTCGGGCATGGGCGTCCACGAGATCACGAGGTTGGTGGGGCTCGTGCCGCGGCCCTCCACGTTGTCGGGGTTCTTGAAGGGCACCGACTCGGGCGTCAGGCACGTCTTGGAGTGGCCCGAGGGCAGACTGTCGCCCACCTTGTTCCTGGCGATCACCCTGAACGTGTAGTTGGACCACGGCGACATGGCGACCTTGAAGCTCGTGTCCGTCGCAGGCACGATGTCCGTCGCCGTCTCCCACGTGTCCGGCGTGAAGCTCGTGTTGTACTGTATTTTATAAGTCAAAATGGGAGCGCGATTGTCGCCCTTGGGCTGCCACACCACGCTCGCGTCCTCCGCGTTGCAGTCCACCCACCGCAGCTCCGGTGGGTTCGGCACGTCCTGCACGATCAACGTGGCCGAGGCCCTGGCCGAGTCCAACGAGGTCGACGCCAAGCACGTGTACAGACCCGAATCCAGCTCTGTCGTCTTTGTTATCGTCAGACTCTGGTCGCTGCTCTGGATGAAACGGGGTTCCACGTCGAAGTCGATCTGAATCACAACAATTTAAGTCAATTAAAAGAAAAAAAGGCGCATACATAAAGAGGCGTTTTCTGACAAAATTTGCGTAAAAAAGAGAAAAATGATCGACTGGGGTCTATCATTACTTGCTCGTTGTCCTTGAGCCAGTATATGCGCATGTCGAGGTCGGCATCGTGGACGGCGTTGCACCTGAAGGTAGCCGCGTCGCCGGCCTCCACCTCGTAGTTCTTGGGGCCCGCGGTGATGCGCGTGTGCTCCTTCACCACCAGAGACCCGCTGGCGCTCTCGTAGCCGAACTTGTTGGTCGCGTTGCACACGTAGTCGCCGCCATCGAAGAACTTCACATCTCTGTAACATTCATTTGTCATTTAAAACGCTCCCTTTTACTTAAATAAATGCTTTTTGAAGGACTATTAGAAAGAAAATTTGTCGCACTTGATGGTGAGGTCTCCCTCGGGCGTGATGACGTATCTGCCGCCGGTAAGCTCGTCGTCGTTGTGGAACCACTTCACAATGGGCCTGGGCGCGCCGAACGTGCGGCACGAGAGACGCACGTCGGCGCCGTCCACCACGCGCTGACGCGTCTCCGGCGCCACCGTGATCTCCGGGGGCAACGCTAAATAATCAATGAAGTAATCAATAATTAACTGATCCATACAGAACATAGAATTTAGTACAAGTCGAGGGATTTCGGACCTAGCACATTGACGTAGACATCCTTGTAGACGTATCCGACGTCGTTGGTGGCGTTGCAGCCGTAGTTGCCGGTGTCAGTCTTCTTCAGGTTATTGATGGTGATGCGGTTGGGGTTGACCACGCGGTCAGGGTTGAACTCGGCTTCGTCGATGGGCCTGCCGTTGTGGATCCACTTGATCTCGGGCCTCGGCTTGCCGTCGGCCTCGCACTCGAAGGTCACGCTCTCGCCCTCCGCCGCGATCTGCACCTCCGGCTCCACTATAAATCTTTAAAAAGGAAAGAAAGGGTTGAAAAAGATCCATCCATTAAAAAAGCGCTTTTGCATTAAGCTGCATTAGCAACAAATATTACAAAAGAACACTTTGGGGCCAAGTGGATGCCAAGGACACAGGAGAGATCACATTCTTCTTCTGCACTACCTAAGAATTAAGTGTAAAAAGTTCTTTATCGCCTGACACGTAACAATGCCTAATGTACCTCCTAAAAGCCTTTTGAGAATCCACAAGTGTGAGAAGAAAGCCTTAAAACAACACTTGACATTATCCTACTACGAGTATCTTGGGAAAGCAACACTACTTTTATGCTTAAAAAGCAATAAAGCATGCAGTAGACAGTAGAAGCTCATTTTATTAAGAGCCAAAATGGAACAGCGGATGCTAACGTGGCTCTCGTTGTCGGGCTTGGCCGCGTTGTGGGGCACGGAGGCGACAGTAGTGGTGGTGCAGCACTGGGGCAACCTGGCCTACACCACGCAGGAGTTGGCTGTGGCCAGGTGGACCGAGGCCACGACGCTGGAGAGCGACAACTTCTTCCTCAGGCACGACCGCAACCTCGTCGACAACAACAATAACTACACCGTCGGCAAAGACTTCTTCGCGGTATACTGAAGCCGTTGTCCATATTAAAATTCGTTGAACTTTCCTAAAATCTATCTAAAATCTTATGTTATCAGTAAGTAAAAAGTGTCATTAATAGTGGGGAGCGGTGGATCCGTTGAACAGCACGCAGTCCATTACGGCCAAGATGTACGACTTCAAGCGACCCTCAAGTAATACCATTTAAAATCAACTACAGAATCTTCTCATTTATCGACATTAAACCTAACTTTAAGATAAAAATTGCAATGGATTTCTATCAAAACGGTTTTAGTGAACTGCCTGAGGTCCAAGTGCGAGTACAGTCTGGTGCACACGTTCCACTCGGAGCTGAGCGTGTGTCTGCACCTGGACCAGGACCCGAGCTTCTACATCTACTGGGACGAGCAATCTTGCAAGTCTGGAGAGGAGAAATTCGGAGCAGAGAGCATCGAGGCCTGCGTCAAAGTTTCCAACGCCTTCGCCGAATATTGCGCGGCCTTCCTGGCCTGCTTCGTCGAGGGCGAGCACGACGCCAGAGTCTGCAGAACCGTCGCCAGACACGTCGAGGACCGCGTCACCATGATTAATTGTCCTAAACCCAATTAGCTATTTAACAGTTAATTAGTGCAGGTGATTAAACAGTGCCTTAATAGTCTTTAATTGGCTTGGAGAAAGTGTGGTACACTCAATTCGTCCCTTGCCTCCTGCAAATGTGTCTCATTCAACGTGATATTTGCAAAAACCAAGTGAGTCTAATAAACAGTAGAGCAGGAAAGAAGTCCAATTTGTCTAGTAGTAAAAAGTCTTGCATGGTAATGAGTTTTTTTTTTTGTTGGGTCATGAGGGTTTGGCCTGGGAATTGCATTGCTGAGTCATCAGAAAACATTGCTTGCTACGTCATTCGCATGCAGTATTGCTGATGGAGTGCGTGCAGTACTACATAGAAGAGATCTTCCTATTAAGGACGCTATTAGGACATTTAGCACTAAAATGTATGATTAAGATAAAAATAGAAGTAAAAGAGAATTTGCTTCGCATGTATATATATTTTACCTCGGTTTGGCGAGGACGGTGAGCGAGATGGAGTGCGACTTGGCGAGTCCGACGCCGTTGCTGGCCTCGCACGTGTAGTCGCCTGCGTCCTCGAAGTCGACGTGCTGGATGACGAGCGTCTTGCCGTAGTTGTCGAAGGTGCTGCGGCCCCAGGGCAGCGCGCCGCCGGCCTTCCTCCACCTGATCTCGGGCAGCGGGGTGCCGCCGAAGATGCACCACAGCTTGGCCTTCTTGCCGCGGTAGGCCACGTCGTTCCTCCTCGACACGTACTGCATCACCGGCTCGTGCTTGTTCTGCAGCCCCGCAGACGAGCCCGACTGGATCACCTGCAGGTGCACGCGGTTGCCCAGCTTGTACTCGTTGCGGAAGTACGAGGCCGCCGAGCACGCGTACAGGAAGTCAGCTGACGCGTCCAGTCGCGTCACGTTCGAGAACCACAGCTTGCCCTCGGGGTCCACCGTCAGCCGCGAGGAGTTGATCGTCTTCAGCCAATTCTGGCCCTATCCAGTCGAAATACAGAAACAATAAGTAAACAAAAGTTGTAGAGCTTGAAGAGAGCATCAACTTTTATTTCTGATGTTTCTACGTGAAAATAAACGATTGGTACCTGCAGCATCCAGTAGACGGAAGGGTTGGGCCAGCCGTCGGGCGAGTCGCAGTCGATGCCGTAGGGCTCGCCCTCTTCCACGGACATGGTCTTCGGCGGCGCGTCCTTGAAGTTGTTCAGCTCCGACTTCCGCACGAACACGGAGTTCGTCGTCGCCGTGCCCCACTCGTTCGTCGCGAAGCACTGATATTGACCTATGAAAAACACAAAAACCGTTGTACTCATCGCATTTTTAGGAAAGTTCAAAGCAATCACATTGTTTTAGCAGCCAAAGCTTGTGTCTCAAATCGGCCAGGCTGCAATCACACTTATACAAAATCAATCAATCAATCAATCAATCAATAACGGCAAGGGCCGTCTTAGTAGGCCTTTCGATACCGTGCTCAATAAAGAAAAAGTTTCCTATCACACCTTCTGAATACTTTACATGAAATAATGATGTTTATTAATGTTTCAAAACAAAATGAACCAAATATGTTTGCGTATTAGTAAACGTTTTGTTGCTGTAAACCCATCCAAAGCCCTTCCAAGTATAAGAAGCAACCCCGTTTTAGTTCAAAGTCAATCTTTTTGCACCACTTTTGCGGCTTTGCCAGACTTGCATTCTCTGGAAAGCTTATTGAGAGCAATTCAAAAAAAGCAAAGCTTCTTTGCCAATCCAAAAGAATCTTAGTATAATTGAAAAGAAATGGTTTCCCTCTTTGGTGTTGAACACGTACCTTCGATTAGACGCCAGTCGAAAATTTCGTCTGACACTAAACGGTTTTTTTGGTTGACGGGAGAGAAAAAATAGAAAATAAATGAAAATAAAGTCTGTGAATGCGGAAAATTAAATACTGTATAACTGCACATAAACTTTATTTAAAAACTACTTAACAAAAAATTAGCTGATATTGTAAATCAACTGTTGCGAATGCATCACTGTACAAAAGCGCACTAGGTATACTATGTATGTAGAGTTCTCTAGGTTTTGAGGCAATTCACTATTTGGAAAAGAAGCGAAATTTTGCCATATTCCACTTAACCTTTTACTTGATAAAGTAATGAATAATTCGATGTAATCTTGAAAAAAAATGTCGTAAAATGTCAAAATTGTCCAAATGCTGACCAATGTCGTCGTCCCTGGGCGAGCTGATGAAGAGCGTGCCTCGTCCGGGCTGCTGCGAGATGCGATCGTCGTACACCTGCCAGTCGTACGGCTTCCCGTTCTTGGTCCAACGATAACTGCAAAAAACGCAACATTTTTGAAATTAAGCACCCTATAGCAAAAAGGGGTTTCAATTGAGGAAAAATACCTTGGAGTATAAAAATCAGCAAAAGAAGCACAAGAAGCACAAGAAATTCACACAAAAAACGTTTAAGAGCGACATTTTAATAGAATACGGTTCCCTTTCTCATTTCGTTTATAACAGAATTGTTGTGCAAATTGTAAATAAAGAATGGATTTGGGGAAGCCACATGTGTGTGACTCCAATCGATTTAGAAATGCTAATACAGTGGCCTCAATAGAAATGCCGGCAATTCTTTTTGTTGTCATAAAAAATTCCCCAAATCCCATATTCATCCTTTCCTTTAGTCCACAATTCTTGAATCGATCTATAGGAATTCGCCTAAAGTACCAAAACATAAAAAAAGCATGAAGTTTCGCAATTTAGACAACTTTCAAATAACGGTGACAAGTGTCCAAGCAAAAAGGAAGAGCAGCTTTGCCAAAATGTGAAGCAACCAAGTTCACAAGTGACTTATTCTTTTATTCGGACGAGTTCTCTAACACTTGTCTTTCTTTTTTAATAGAGCCAGTTTTAGCACTTGATTAACAACAGCATTATGTTCTATAGGCACTAAACTAATGACATTATAGCTATTATAAGGCCCATTATTAGCTATTATTACTGCCATAATTAGATATTATTAGTCCCCTTATACAAGAGAACTTAAGGAACATAATTGCGATAATAAAGGTAATTAAGTAATTATAAAGGAAAGTCATGGTTTACGTGGGTGCAGGTTCTCCGTTGGCCTCGCACTCGATGATGAACGGCTTGTCGTTCTCGTCGGCCCTCGACTTCACCTGGAACAGCAACTCGTCCGTCGGCGGCTCCTTCACGATCAACGGTGGACTCTGAACTGTAAACAAAAAATGATTTTATTTAACTTTTGTTTATTAATTTTTGATCAATTCAAGCGTTATTTCAGACAAGGGTGAATCAAATACATTAGGAAGTCAATACAGCTAGAGTTTGAATGATAAAAGGGATCAGCGGCTCGAGCAACACTGACATTTGTCCACAACAGTCAGTACAAACAGCTCATTAATACATGTACATATAATACTGCGAATGTTGTCTCCAATCAAAAACTTTGGGATAATAAAAGATTCTTTGAAAAGTTTTCTACAGCCACGAATAAAATACGACATTCAACGTTGAATCGTTGTGATTGTAGAAGTTCTCCGATCATTACTAAACTGCTTTTTCACCATAATTTTTATAAAACATCAACCGCAAATGGTGAAAAATTCAAATAGTACAATAGTTTGTTTGTGATTGTTGCAACAAGCCTGATAAATTAGTGAAACAACATTACGTGCAGTCAAAACATCGATATTTTTCGTTAATAGCAGATAAAGGCCACTAAAACTCTATGTAGATTAAGATGATTAAGGTAATAGATTATAACAATTATTGGGAATGACAAGAGTCGAAGTCACTAATAAGTAGTGCAGTTGATTTCAATTTTCAACGATCGACTTAGCTCACTCCAAAGCGATCTGGACGAGGGATGCAGAGCTGCAAAGCCGACAAGGTTCATCATTCCAAAAAGAAAATAAAAAAAGTTCCCTATAAATTTCAATTTGCCTTAAAAAATCATTTTATTCGTTATATTATTTTTGAGATTTTTAATTAATCAAAGCTGTATGTTGGCTCACCAATGGCGTGTGCAATGGGCACCAGAAGCGATTGCAGAGCCACTGCAGCCCATAAAGCAGCTGTTGTAGTAAACATCGACGATGACATTGTTGAGTAAGATTTCCTCATTTCAGCTTTTCCAAAGTTTTCATCGGAAGATTTTTCGTTGATGAAGTTCAACTCGTCGTTGTCGGCAACGCAGCCGCTGTTATTTGGCCCTGTAATAACAATCAGAAATGAGTTAATCACCAGTTGATTGATTGATTGATTG
>JAOXNJ010163907.1:0-10711 GCA_028566655.1 Metis holothuriae
GAGTACGTATACGTAACTACATAGTTGAAGTAAGTACAGTCGAATCTCACTTTAACGTACAATAATGTCAGTTGAACCTATGTTTTGCTGCTTACCAATTGTGTATGTAGTAAAATGGCTCACTTTATCGTATTTATTTTCAGCAAATAGCTCAGTTTAAAGTATTTTTTCCATTCTAAAGACAAGTTGTTATTCACTTAGTTAGTAGTTGCTTGCCTGAACAAAGTTCTTGTTTATGTTATTACTTCACCGACTTCCTACATTTTTCTACATAGTGCAAAATTTCAAGGAAAAGAAGTCTTTTTTAAGTAAGTGATGGTCTCATAGAATACGTTAAAGTGATATATTACTTACTTTAACGTATGTTTTGCTGCTGACGAAAAAATACGTTAAAGCGAGATTCCACTGTACTGCAGTTATTGCTAAAAACTTCGAGCTGAAGCTATAGGTAGTACATATTAGAAAAACAAGTGGTTGCTTGGACACGGCCGGTCTGAATTTTTTTACGAGCCACATTTGGATTGAAAATTGCGGAGCCCACCTGCATCTCTTTTGTGCGTGACGGATGCTCTGGGACAAAACATGCCTGGACATACGAACGTGTCCATCAAATGAGCCGAGGGAAAACACATGTGCATTTCGCAAACAAAGCAAGAAAAAGCACTAAACTCCACATGATTCAGATTGATTGTGGTCAGCAAGTGAAAGCACATGTACATAAACCGACCAAAAAGGAGTGTAAAGTTGAAATTCTGCTGGTTTTCATTCCTGTCAGTATAGAATTGCAATAAAAAAGGAAAAGAGAACAAAAGAAACTATTGTTAAGTTCTAAAGTGAAGTTAAGGCAGTTCATCTCTTTTTTTATAACTCTTGCTTAAGGGCACAGGTAGATTTGATCACGGCTCTCCATGTGAGTCATACTCCCTTCAATTCGCTCTTTTGTGTACTGCGATCCCTTATGCCAAATCGCAATATTAGACGAGTTAGAAGTCGAGAATAAAGCAGTGGCTCCAATAATTAAGGACACATCCACGCATCCTGAGAGGGAAATTACAGAATGTCAGAAAGTACAAAAATCATTTAAATATGTACGTCTGTTTTAATCCTTAACCGAATTTTAATCCACTTCTGTTAATCTCATAATATAGTGAAGATCTGCTTAATTTACATACACGTATTTATTCAAGTACTTTGTGTATTAGTCCGAGGGGAGCAATTAGCAAGTCGAATTGCATGCACGCCCAAAAGACATTACGAGAGCATCCGAAGGCCTTAATAATATATCTAAGTACTTACTTAATATGCAATAGAGCGTTTATTGTGAGCTGCTTGCGGTTCTGGAATGTTCTCTTATGCATCCTTGTGTCGCCTGGCTCGACTTCATTATGCGCCTCCTAATGAGTCCCTCGGCCACATGTCACATCATCAATACTATAGGAACCACAAGGTCCGGCACCAACTTCTTTTTCTTGTGCACCACCATATTGACCACGAAATATTCACATTGGACAAGCCCTTTTTGGAGCTTTAATTGGGCTTTTTCTTCCCACTTTTCGACGAAATTGAGGTTTTTGGGGGGTCACTCAAAACTTTTGGCAACCCTCAATAAAAGATTGGGAGGGGACTAACTGCCTATTTCTATGTACTTTACCAGACTAGGTGCTTACTTTCTTTAGTGAGCAAATCTTCTTCCTTGTTTGGAGCTTGGTTGGAGCCCAAACTTTCATGTCTGGTCACCAAAACTTCTCCTTCTCATCCTTAGAACATTTGGAAATAAGTAGGTAATAGTAAGAAGAAGAACGTTGTTAGAGGAGCCATATATGTGATCATTATCGCATTGTCATTTCTCTTTAGAATTACAAAGGTACTCTTTGGTAAATTGGGTCTGATTATTGGTAAGAAATGTGCAGTTTTTGTTGTTGGCTTCGATTCCGTGCTCATTTGCGACTGTGATCAGATCTTGACGTCTTAATTAGTGCTGGCATTGGTGACTCCATTCTTTGGCTGTTAATGAATGGCTTGGCAGACGCGTAATGAGAGCGAGTCTGATTTGTCCATCTTCTTTGTGGACGCCAGCCACTTCATCAGGGAGGAAGGTGCCAACAATAATGCTCGAGGAACACACCATCCATTCAGGGACAAGGGAAACCATCATGACAGCAACACTATTCTTTATATTCTCCATACTACTCTTACTTACCTACTCTTTAGTATGTGAAGTCTGTATAGCACAATTTACCTTTATATAGTAGGTAGTTCCCATACTTGTCTATTGTCTCACTATTAACATTTTGGAGCAATATGTACGTAAGAGAATGTATGTACATGTGTTAGACTATCGTTTTTTCCAAGAATTCTCGGTTTTTCGACTTTTTTTTGCTCTATTTAATGCAACGAGAAATTTTTTTGCCGACATTTCTTGGAAGTTGTTGTTTTGATTAGTACTACAATGGAAAGTCAAGTTTCATTACTGCTGACTGAACTCTACACACGTCATTACATACATAACCTTATGTATCATTAATTCATTATTATCCTCACAATCTCCTTTCTTCTTTTGTCTTTTGATGCATTTGACAACATTAAACACACTGTGTCTACATAGTTTATTATGCATTAAATGACCAAACCTAAAAAAATTACTTATTAGCAAATATTTGCTATGCTCATTAATAATGCCAAGAAAACATGAATAGCCACACTCTCTCCCATTTCTGCTCAGCCCTGGAGCAGAGCCCAAGGGCAAAGACATCTATAAAAGAGCCTGAATGATGCAGTGCAAGGAGATTAAGTGGATTGGAGCAATATTGACATGTCAGTGTACACATTGATCTCCACTATTGGATTTATTGTACGATACTGTGTAATATGGATCGGTTGTAAATAAAGAGTGTCTCTGGCCATGAATCCCTTCTGCGGATCCCCACCCTCGTTTGTCTCATGGCCAGACGCCCCAAGTGACGGAGCTAATGGCATAGGACGCATTGCTAGGACACTTCTTTTATTGCATTTTCTTCTTCCATCACTATTAACAAGCACTACTATGCTTAAAGAAGTGCTGAAGAAGAACTACAGGTACTGCATAAATTACGTGCGTGAAAAGAAATGTGTATTAGTAATAGCATAATTTTAGGTACATGTATTTACATATTAGTTGCTTTTTTTATTTATGGGCACTTTGACTACATTTGACTACATAACATTTATTGGTGACTATAATTGCATTTTGGTAAACTCTTCAAATGATTGCATTGCATTACACTTGCACTTTAATTTCACATCATAAAACTCTGCATTTATTTCATTATTTCCACATCAAATTTCACGCATTACATTATTACATGTATTAATGAGTAATGACAGTACATGCCAACATTGCCTTTATTGTTGAGGAACAAAGGGAATGTGCAAGCACTGCTTTGTTTGACGCCTTAATAATGCGTCTCCGGAAATGGCGTCGCTCCCTTCATCGGTGATGCCAATCAAACCACCAAAACATGCTCTCACCTTATAAAATAAAATAAAATTAAATTACATTAATAAAACAAACATTTTTGCACATTTTTTACATAATTTTTTTACTTCTTTCCTCTTATTTCTTTTACCTCAATTGGTTTATCCAAATGCGTTCACTCCCATTGGCTAAGGTCGACTTTTGTCCAATTGGCCCCAGAAAAGAGCTCATTCTTCCTTGGCGTCCCTACAAAGCAGTATTAAAGTGAATTTTGAATTAGAAGTACATATAAAAGAAGCAATAATAAATTAGTATGTAGTTCATTGTAGCAAAGTTGAATAAAAAGTAAAGAAAAAGTGGTTTAGGTCAAGTTTTTTTCTTCTTTTTGTTGTTATTGCGTGTAGCAATTGTTTTTTTTTTGCTTGTTGAGAGCAGCAACAAATTCGTGCGGCTTCGATTGTATCGGAAACCCATACGGATACAAGTGATGTGAACCTTCGACATGTGTTACTACGTACTTTCCACAACGAGAAGCAGACAAATTGCTCCACTCTACACATTTGTACAGTAATGAAACACTGCAAATCGTTGGTTCTGAGCAAGGAAAATTAATATGGAAAGCAATTTGTTTACTTATCATTTAGTGAAAATTCTGTAAATCATATCTCCTCCCATTTATTTCATGTATTTGTCCAAAATCTTGTGTTAATCTTAATTGACAGGTAGATTGATCACGTGACTAATTGGTTGCTAGGATTGCCTCACACCATTGAGGTTAATGCAATGCAACTTAATTGATCAATTGGTACATATATACAAGGAGTAATTGAGCAATGTTAATTGACTGGGCTAATTGCGTGATATATTGCCCTTTTTTATTGCTTATTTATCGCCTGATAAAATGACAGTAATTGTGGCAACATACGAAATAAACTTGAAGAATATCCTGAATATCGTCTAGAAAATGGTGGAGTGATGGTTAACATACCAAGATGAAGACAGCCACGAGTGGTACACAAAAATTGGGAAAAGTTGCATAAGTTAAGTCAGCTGATCCAGCTATCCACACTTGAAGTTAGCCATGTTCGGAAGGATGCCAGTCCCCCAGGTCTGCGCACTCCAGTAGCATTAACAGCCGTAGACTCGGGAAATTGGCTCGATCCCTTTTTTGCCCAGGGCCAAAGGGATGGATGACCAAAACCACTATTAGTACACCCTCATGATATCAATCACATAACAGATTTTATGTAGCACTACTACATGTAAACTATTAAGGTAAATATAATATATCGTTAACAACAAGTGTTGGCTCGGATTTTTGCCTCTGGCCAAAGATAAGCCCTTTTGCCTCAAGGCCACATAACAAGTCCCTTTACTGCTCTGGAACTGTTGTAAGTAATGGTAAATAGGTAAAAGTCACTATGTCTGTACTTATTTGACCTTTGGATGCCCTTTTTTCGTGTTTGAGCCGCTGTTATGGGAGCCCGCAGCCTCAATTTGTGATGTGACAGTCGCAAATCCGCACTTTCCAAGGCAACAGCAAAAAAAGGAGAGAACCTCATTTACGACTCACTCACCCCGCCTTTACGATCGACCCAATTCGAACCTTAGGTCAAGTCCTAATAGACTCCATCCACCAAACTAACAGATCCCCTTTACTCTCACTAAAAATTACTGTTTGTAATGAAAATCTTTGATTTAGAGCAAATAAAGAATACTAAAAGAATGCTAAAAAGTGTCGTAGTAGTTTACTTATGTACATCTATAAATGTACATCTATAAATGTCAAAAGCCAAAGTAATGAATGTGGATTGATGTGAGCAAAAGCGTAGATTTACAGTAAAGGGGTTTGATTTGCCCCAATGACAGCCATTTAGCCAGAGATGGATTTTGTCTTCTGGCAAGTCTTAGGGAAGGAAGTGCTGCGATTGAGTCCGTCCAAAAAAAGGGATTGGCGACAAAAGGAAGACAAAGGGGGACAACAAAAGGTCTTGATAGTTAAGGATTTGGCTGGAAAAAAGAGGCCAAACCGATCCACCAGCCTCTGCTGTTTGTTGCCAAGCAAGACAGAAAGTTTGGCAAGGGTCCAAAGCCATTCCAAGTCCACAAAAAAAGAGACAATATGTAGTAAAGTAAAGTAGTTCTACTCACTCATTTCTAAAACCATTTCATATATGTACTCATACTATCATATGTTGAAATTTGTGTAGTAAGTAATATGGCTAAAAAGGATTTTTTAGAGATTAGAGATAATAGGTACTTATCGAAATATGGATATTTGACATTTGAGTGATACATTTTGTATTGAAAGTAAGCAATTCTCATACTAATCTATCTTATTCCAACCATTATTTGTTCTGAGCTGCAATTCGTAGGTAAGTGTGGTAGGGACACAATTTGTCTGTGAGTGTAATTTCCCTGGCTTCTTCTTTGTCCAGCTCTTTGCTGCTGCCTCGGTCGCATTTCCGTCAGAGGAAGCTTTCAGACCACCAGAAAAATGTCTTCTTCTTTTACACATCCACTACTCTACTTTACTTTACTATACTATACTATACAATACTTTACTACAGAAAATAAGAGCTCTACATAGCTTCTGTTAAAAGAACTACATGTATCAATAATATTACGTACTTCTAGTGGTCGCATTTGTTGGCTCGTTTTGCGTGTCCGATCCGTCGCGTGTTCAGTTCACTTCTACCCTAAAAGCTCGCTGGGGACTTTGCAAAAAAGAGGCAAAAAAAGAACTAAAAAAAGGACGGAGTTGTGGCTGGCCAATACGTCAGGACACGCGATTCTAGGAGAGAGAGCTCAAGACACAGCAAAAATTGTATTCCCCATTGGCCTCCAATTGGCAACATTCACTTCTCAAAATTGTACATAGTAAGTACGATATAATAGCTAAAAGTGTTTTATTGCACTTTTTCCCTTCTTTTTTGGTATCATAGTAGTTGTATTTATTGCTAACATTCTCTGTAGTAAAATTTGGTCTTATTTGGCTGACATTCCATTGTAAATAAGTATAGTACGGTAAAGCTCTCTTCTATAGGTAAACGTGCCTAGTGCTTTTTGTAATAGTGCCTAGGTGAAAGGAGAAAATGAGTGAGGCGTGTCAGGCAATCCTTCTTTGGCCTCCTCTAATTGGACGACTTAGGGCCTAATGGTTGACTTTCTCGGTCTGATGGACGTCCAACACTTTATTGCTAACATCCAGAAGTCATCAAAACTTGAGACTAATGGGGAAAGGAAGCTACTTTTACTTAGATCCAAACTTTGAGATGCTTTTTTCAGTGCCTTATGAATATGAATGCTCTTCAATTCTCAGGGGAAATTCGAGACAAAGATCGCTCAACCAACTTTGTGAGGGCCACTTGGGCGTAGTCCCAGAAAGGGATCGTGATCATATTGAGAACCAAATTATGATGAACAAAAAGAGCGTCCTGTGACTCCTCAGAGACTGCCAACAAATTCATTAAAAAAGACTTGGTTACAACTTTTCTCCGTCCCTAATCACTGACCAAACTGAGGACAATGCCTCGCAATGCAATGACACTTTGAGCCAAAATCTGACTGTCAAGGTGCCAGAGACCCCCTTCGATTTGTTCAGCACTCAGATGAAGCTTCGCGAGAAACAACGCAGCTTAGATGGCATTTGCGATCTGAACATCGTAAGCCAACGTAGAAGCGTACATAGAAGAGATGAAGCATACCACCGTGAACCTACTGGATAACCATTTTTGGATCAAATGGGATGCACTTGATACTAACATAAATAAGACCTCAATAGGTGTATTTAGCAGCAAGCAACAATATCAACTAAGACACAGGTAAAATACACAGACACAGCTGTAACGGTATCCTTTAAAAGTATCCTTTGTGTGGCCACTGGCCAGCTGTCACTTGTTTGTTCATGCCATTCACCCATTTGGGGATCGTTCACTCCTGCTTGGGACCTAGTTGAGATCAGACGTATCGTGCACAATATACCGGACCAGAAAGACATTCATTGTGTGTCAAGCCCAGACTTTATCCTACACTAGCATCATATCGGTGGAGACATTCTATTCTCTCCAGTACAATGTATAATGTGAGACCAGATTTTTTCAGCCAAAAAGTATTTACTGAGAAGGGAAACGCGCAAAGAAATGGCGCGCTTTTGACAAATTCGACTTTAGCTTTTTTGGGATTCACGTGTAAATTGCTTAAAACTTCATTTTTATTGGCAATTTAGGAAGATTTCTAGCCAAAATCTAGATTTCTCAGATGAGTTTAGCCTATTTCTGGCCAAATTATGTAGCTGTAAAAATTAAGGTGGTTTAGGAAAAACTTAATGGAAGGTGAAGTCAAAACATTAGTTAAATTATTTTCACAATTTTTTAAGCATTTTCAACCTCAAGCAGTATTTCAACTAGAGTAAAATTCGTCTGGTCTAAATAGGGTAGTAGATTGAGAAATTTTTATTCACCACACTCATTGATTTCTTTAAGCCCTAACAGTTTGCCTGCTGGCAAAAATTTTTATGAGGAGTTTGAAAGAAAACAAAGTTAATAAAATTACACGGTGGGGAAAATATGATATTTTCAGTCAATATTGGGAATTTTATTTCTAAACGTTAATAAGAGTATTTTGTTAGCTGCACAATTGTGATAGTTCAATTATCACACCTGTTTTTGAAATAGATATACATGTATGTAGTGACGAGACCTAGGACAAATATTTTAAGAACAGAAATATATTTTTGTTAAGTTATTTTGGTCAAAATTTGGGAAAAAATTCTGAAAAATGACCTCAAAAATTATTGGACCCATAAAAATGCTTTTTTTGCTCCCTTGGAGATAAAACTCCCTAGATGATTAAACTCCTAAGTATCACCTAAATAGCTACTTGAGTGAATATGCGGATCCACGATGTTGCTGTTGATCCAGATATATTCTTAAGTTTACAATGTTTACAGCTTAAAGTCTTGATGATGAATCCCCGTACAAATGAAGCACAATCCCTTTTATACCCAAGCACACATACAGGTAAATGCATGAGGCAATAGTTCTTGTAAGAAAGGTTGCGTGATTATGTGATCAGAATATTGCGTACATAATATTACTACAAAATGTCGTAATGGGTACTTCTCCTTCAGTTACCCATCAGTAGGCGTGGAAAGTGTTCAGTCACTAAAGCGCCAGATAGTAAACTATTTACGTTTAATGTTACCCCTCCTCCCCCGCTCTTCGGTGTGCAATGCTTCTCGGTGTATTAGTGTCTTCTTGTGGCCGAATCTGGAGACCGAGTCGTTAATGGTGTGGAAGGGACAGGTCGTTCACTACACTAATTACTTGCAGTTCATCATCTACAGATTGATCCCTCCCCCCTCCCCCTTCTCCCAGCATATCGCGTCACCAATTTGCTGTCATCACTTCAAAGGATTCCGGGTTATTGGAGTCGATTACAGCGATGTTTTAGCAAATGTTGTCGTACAGATTTGTCTCATCATTATCCCTTTTTTCGTTCAAACTTACATTTATCATTTATCACTTAACTCATGTAGAAGTTCACTCTGCAAATACCACGTTAGGGGGCCCCTGTCGGGCCCCACCCCCATCTGCAACACACCGCCCCGCAAGGGTGTGGTGGATATTGGCCACCTCCTCGGAGCGTGGCAGAAATTGGCCACCGTAAGGTGGCAACATAACTATCAGCAACGATAGGTAAGCTAAGAACCACTGGTTGTAAAAACTACACTGTCATCACGCTACGTCTGAGTACTACCGCGCTCGCAAATTCATACCATAGCCACTAACGCCCATTGGCACTAACAGTGATCACATCTGAGTTGGTAAGCATTATGTCGTTTCTTCCCCACGCACGTCCCCCCAGCAGCGCGCCCACCGAGATAGTATATACTAATGGCTGACATTGAGCAGGAGGAGGCTGGTGGCTTCACGTATCACGGCCTTCTCACGCCACAAGAGAGGAAGTCAGCAAGCTGCTGTAATGGCTTCGCCCTGACGTTCCTAAACATCAGAAGTCTTAACAAGTACTAATATGATATCGTGAACATCACTCCAGACTTGCCTGACAGCGTCACTTGCCTACAGGAGATTGGAAGAGAGCAGCAGGGACGTGCTTTTGCTCTTCCCGGCTACCATCGGCTTGCAGTCCATCGACCTCCCCCCCAACAGGGTGGAGGACTCGCCATATATACAAGGCAAGCACTGCGCATTACTAATGTGGCGACCCATATGTCATCCGACCTAGAACTCCTCTCCTGTCGCCTCCCTACGAAGCGCCTAACCATCATAAATGTATATAGGCCACCCCAGGGCAGTCTTCTTCGTGCGAGAGATGAGCTAGAGACCTTCCTACATGTCCACACGGATGATAGCGACATTGTGCTAGGTGGCGACCTGAATATTGATATGGCGGCCGACTCAGGCCCGGCGCAGGCTCTGAATCATTTGCTGCACCCCTGGGGGTTGCAACAGCAGATACTATCGCCCACGCGAATACAGGAGGCCCGAGGCACATTGATTGACCACATTTGAACTACTGTACTGGACGGGTGTGCCTGCCAAATGGAGCTAGGACTAGCAGACCATCGGGCGGTTGCAATGTCTGTCACGGACAGGGGCACTCCTGTGGTAGCAAGCAGCACCCTGTCCAGGCGCCTAACACCCGACAAACTGAGATTAGTAGGGGAAAGGCTATACGGAATAGACTGGGGTCGGGTCTACGCGCACGACCAGCCAGATAAGGCGCTGGGCGCCTTTTACCAATGTGTCATCCCCTGCTTGGACGAAGTCTGCCCGATGCAGCCAGTAACGCCACATAGAGAATACTCCCCTTGGATGACCCCTGAGCTACGCAAGCTGCAGCGCGATAAGAACAGGCTTTTAAAGCAAAAACAGTTAGGGAAGCAGCCTGCCAACGATGTAAATAGAGCTATTGCCCATTTCAGGCACCTAGTAAGGAAAGCAAGAGAGGCGTACTTCCAAGAACAACTCACGCGCGCTGCGCAGGATAAGCGGAGATGTTGGGCCCTCATCCGACAGGCAACAGATTGTCCGGGTCGTAAAGGGGCCCAAGTAATGCCGCCCATACTGCACAATGAGCATGGAGTGCAGGCCCACACCAACCAAGATGTGGAGCCCGCCTTCGATAAAGCCACTTTCGGGTCCACGCGAATGATCGAAGTGATCGCTGCAAATGGGCCGGACTGTAAAAAACCCAATTAGGTGCGGAATGGTCAATCCACGGATCTAAGTA
>JAOXNJ010164129.1:0-10710 GCA_028566655.1 Metis holothuriae
AGGATATGAACATAGTATCGCAAATGAAAAAAAATATTTTCCAAAAATTCTGAAAGAATCTCTGAGTTTTCATTTTTTTAGAACATTTGGAAGTATGAAGATTCCAAAAGAAATATATACAAATATTTTTCGTGAAGCGCTTGATATTTCTGGAATGTGGGAATATGAAATTTTAAGTTGGAACGGAGGAACTATTTCACTCACTCGAGATACTCTCCTCATCCCTAAATCTTCATCATATGATTTTCTCACGCTTGAAAGGGTGTTACGACTTATCACTCATGAAATTATGGTTCACGGCATTACTTGGAAGAATCAAAAACGATTTTTTGGGCGAATCAAATGAGCACACCACAACCTCAAAGAAGAATGACTCGCTATGTATATGGAGGCAAGAATGCTCTGAGAAAATCCTCGTACAATAAATAAAAAACCCTACGCAAGTGCTCGAATCCTCGCTGGGGAAATATTAAACGGAAATGATTTTTTGGATTTTATAGCCCTCTATCGAATCCTTACGAAACAACAAACATCCTCACAGAAAAAAACCTTCCTCAGACATAAAGTGTGTCACTCTCAGAACTATCCAGGTGTCCATCGCCAGGATATTTGCTATATGCGATGACTGACAGAAATACAAGATTTTTTATATCATTATCCAAATGATTTTTTGTCACTTTTTAGTGGAAAAATATCGTTTGAAGATGCACTAAAATTTTGATATACAAATAGAAAGAGCGATAGGTTTGTAAAGCCTATAGCAATAAGTGAGTATCTCATATACACACTGAGTCAACAAAAAAAATATACAAAATATGAAGAATATTTTGAAAAAAAGTACCCGGATATATATACTAGTTTTCGAAATATAGCAACGCTTTCAAATACAAAAAAACAAAAACTCCAAACTATTGTGGATATTCTCTCACCTTTTCTCTATGGATAATATGGATTCTATTCGTGAACTCGAAGATCTCTATGAAGTCCCAGGTCTTGAAAAACTCCTTGGAAATATCAATTTGTATCATCCCATTACGCGATCGGGGAAAAAATTTTTTTATAACACGACGCTGTTTGAAGAATTTGCCTGAGTGAAACATACAAAAAATTTTAATTACACAACACTTCGAAAAATAGTAGAAGAAAAGCTTGAGAACGTATATATAAAATTTTTATCTCTACAGGAAAAGCTCGTTTCAGACGCTATTATCCACGAGGCTATTTGTGAAAATATTACCACCCTCAAACTCATAAAAAATGGACTTGAATTTGAGCTACTCAAAGCATGAGCAAAAATCCCTATCTCAGAAAGAGAGTATGACACCAAGCTCAAGATGCAGGAAATCTATGAGACAGAGCTCTATGGATGACTCATTTATACTCATCCCTATGAGACAAAAATCTGCCTCACAGAAATAGTCGAAAGCTATAAAAAACATAAATCACGACTCAATAATTGTGAACAAAAGCAGTATAAAACATACATAAAAAAAATAAATAATTTTCTCAAAACACGAGCTTACTCTACAAAAATCACAAAGAAAAAATCTCCAAAATATCATTGGCAAACAAAAATTTTTTTTAAGCGTTATGGGAAACTTCCAATAAATCGGGAGCTTTATACGAAGATTTTTCGTTATAGTCTTGATATTTTATGACTCGATAATATAAAAATTATTGAGACAAAGGCTCATGGATTTTCTGTGGGAAAAGATGTTTTTAGAATTCCCACTTGAGAAGATTTTGATGAAATTTCTGTAGGAAAGATGTTTCGTCTCATATACCATGAAATCGTTGGACATCTGCTCAACTGGAAAAATCATAGAAGCTGCTTTCATGATATACGCTGAAAGGCAAGTGTTATGAAAGAAGAATGAGTTTCTATGCTCCTTGAAAGCCTGATGATGTGAGAGAGATTTGAAACGCTCAGTCTCAAACCAGGAACATTTTGTCGGATTCTTGCAGGAGAAATTCTAGAAGGATGAGATTTTAGAACCTTTATTAGACTCCGAAAAAAACTCCTTCGATGAAAACTCTCTACAACAACAGCCTCATTTCTCAGGCATAAAATAAATTATCCTCGCTATCACGTTGGGGTACAGCATAAAGATGTCACCTATGTTCGTGGCTTAATCGAAGTCATGGACTATCTCAAGCGCGGCTGAAGTCCGCGTGCGCTCTTTAGTGGAAAATTTAGTATCGAAAATATTGAGTCTGGGCGCTGTGATTTTTCAGATGCGTCAGAGTTTCATGCACCTTTTCCAATTGTTGATGTGATTATTCACGCTATCATGACTGGGAATGACGCACCAAAAGACGGTATCCTAAAAACGGGTTACGATTTTCATATGTTTCTTTTTGAAAAATATGGTCCATGTTTTCATATGTTTGATGAGCTATGAGAGCTCGATCCAGAGCAAAATGAGAAACTGCTCTTTATGATTCAAACAGTGAAGGCACGAAAACTCTTCTGAAAACATAAAGTACACTATCAACCCATCGAAAATATGATGATCGAACACAATAGAGAAATTCGAAATATTATTCAATAATATTGCTTAATATAAATTATTATTTATAATATTTTTCATTAAGTTGAAAAAAATATCTATGGATTTCTCAAAAATTTCTCATATATCCTCTGAATGAGTTCAAAAAAAATATAAACTAGATTGATGCTATAAGTCCGATTGTCTTACAGCAACGGTTTTACGTTATTCTCTCAATGTATGTGAATTACTCAGAGACACAGAATGAAATGTATATTCAGTCCCCTATGACTTTGATACAATAAACGAAAAATTATCGTTTCGAGAAATTATTGCAGATATTTTACTGTATCAATTACTTACAGGTGATAATGATAGAAATTTTATATTACATGATGATTTAAGAGGCTCTAAAGAAGAAAATATTGTTCCTCATAATTGTAGAATTCATCATAGCTGAAAATATAGTATTTTTGATATTGAAGGAGGATTTCAAAAAATCTCAAGAAAAAAAATCCCCGAACTCATTATAAATTATTTAAAATACTTACTGTCAACTAATTTTTACGATACACCTGTAAAATTTTCATACTTGCATGATGAATTATCGCTTTTTAATGATGATGAGAATATTCTTGATAGAATATATATAAAAGTTTCTGAATTATTAAACATATACGATTCAGAGGAAGGAAAAATATTTTTTCTTCGGCAATGTGCTTATGCATTTCAATGAAGAAATACATACAAACCTGAGTATACTGAAAAAGAAGATATTTGGTATGATAGTGATAAAGAAGAATATAATAATTTCATTTATAGCTTAAAAAATATAAAAGAATTTATAGAAAACGAATACTTAGATGGCATACTAGATAATTGAGCTCTTGTAAGAAAAGTCTATAAGAAAGAAATATGAAGCAATGTAGAACAAGTAATATGATGAATCAAAGATTTTTTAAGAATGATGTTTCATAGATAAAAACTAGCCTCTTTAGGAAGTTTTTTCTTTTTTTGCAACGAACTCTCGGAGCTTCACGACCATCGCCTCGAAATACGCTCTGTCATCGAGGTTATTTTTAGGCTCGATAACTCAGAGCTTGAGAGTATTGACTCAGACTCGTCCTGCCATCATATTCTCATACATATCAGGATTTTCTGCTAAAATATTTTTTACTGTTTCATAGGCCTTTGTGTATACGAGATCTTTGAGATAGAGATTTTTTGAACCTACCTGTGCAAATTTATAAAAGCGTTCATAATAATCCTTTGATTTTTGTTCGTCATAGCCACGGTGAGCAAGAAGAGCAGTAATTTTTTCTAGTTTTTCTTCTTCTGTGAGTAAATCTGATAATAAAATTTGAAAACATCGGTCATAAAATTGATTATGCACCCCATAATCAATTACTTTATTCGCATAATAAAATTCGTTATAAATAGCCATCCCTTCTTCTAAAGTATTATAGTCTGAAAAACTATAAAAGAGTCCATCTAAATTTCTCTTTCCATTTTGAAAACGAAATAGGTGTGTAAATTCATGAAAAAAAAGTGCTAACACATCTTTGATATGAAATTGTTCTACTTTTGGAATTTTGAGCCATCAACCATTAAACGCAAAATTTGGGAAATCTCAGATTTTCCATTTTACAATCGGTAGAATACTTTTTGCATACTCAAGTAATTCTATGACTTCATCCATACTGGCATACATATCATAATGCCTTGGCTCAATAATTTCTATTTTTTTATCAAGATCATCAGAAGAAGTATTCCAAAAAATTTTGTTATAATGATCATAATCAATTTCTCTAATAATTGGCTGGTATCCTGAATGAATTTTTTGTGCAGCAATATCATAGGTCAGCTCGAGAAATGTCATTTTTTCAAACTCAAAATCAATTTCTCCTAGCAAAATTTCTCTGTATTTTCTCGAAGAAACATCCTCAAAAATTTCTTCTCTGAGGTTCACTAGATTTTGACGTTTTGCATTTATATTTCTGAGAAAAATTGTTTTATAGGTTCCGAGTTTATACAAATATTTTTCATTAAATACTGCGAGATTTATGGTTTTTCCATCTATTTTTTTTGCAACCTGCAAGATAACAGAATTTTTTTTCACCTTGTCTAAATACTCTAAAAAAACTGATTTATTCATATTCTATATGCTATGATTAATGGTATTGCTTTTGTGACACACTACGATTTCAATGTTTTGAGAATATAATCAAAGTATAAATCTTGAATATCTCTTTGATCAAATAAAAATCATGGAGAAGAATTGAGTTCCATCAGTTTAAATCATTGTGTCGTATTAACAATATCTGCAGTAAAAAGGCTGTGTCAAATATGACTATCTACATACTCCATAATATCTGTAACCATTTGTATTGCAGCATGAGGGATTTTTTCCAGTGGAACAAAAAAATCTGTTCCTCCAGCGGAAATATTTGACCTAAAATCTCATTCCATCGGTTTTCGCACATAGACAAATGGAAAAATATCTTTTCCAAAAATAGAAAACCTCAAATCATGCATTCCCTCGATAACTCCTGGCACACCACAACTCATATCAAGATATTCTTGAACGATAAAGTTTTCTGCTCCAAAAAGAAATTTTTCTGTCGTATCTCTGAGCTCATCTCTATGTACTTTGATAATTCCACTTCCTCCACTTCCGTTATTCGGTTTAATAATGTATGACGCATCGTTGAGTTGCTCGATACGTGTATTTTTTCACATCAGTCGAGTCATTCGCTGTGTTTCTGGAGAAAAATCTTTAAATACTTTTGCAGTGTCGTATTTATTATTTGCAAGTAAAATCAGTTTGAGATCATTCATAAAATCAAATTCTTCATGCACATGATTTGTGAGGTGTCAGATTTTATTGGATTTATACCATACTCTGTCTGGTTTGATTCCCTCACGCATCACCCAATTTTCTCCGTCAAAATATTGTCCTTGTCTGAAAATACAACTTTTTGGATCAAATTCATACACAGAGGTATTAATAAAATTTATACCTTTCTGTCTCGCATGATTCATGATTCTCTCATGTGTTTGCTTATATTTATTTCGCTCAGATACACGAAAATCAACTCCCGTACCAAGAACAATGATATCTGTTTGTGCCATAATAATTCTTTTTTTATTTTATTGTAAATAGCTCTGTTACAATTGCTGCTGCTACGTCTCGAGATTTCCCTTCGGATGGGAAATGATGCATTCTCAATCCTGGAGTATGATTGATTTCTATAATTGCTCCTCGAGTTTCTGACAAATCTTTAGAAATATCTGTACACATAAAGTCTATTCCGCAGAGCCCCATACCCATTGCTTGCGCAGCTTTTTCACAGTTTTCTTGTACACTCGGATGAACAATATCAGTCACATCAATAGAAATTCCTCCTGTAGAAAGGTTTGCATTTTCTCTCACAAATACTTTTTTTCAAGTCTCTAATACCGTTTCGAGTGTCAGACCATTTTCAGCAAGAAAATTTTTCCCTACATCGTCTATTTTTATTTGACTCAGTGGTGTCGTATGATTTCATTTTCCACGAAGTGGATTTTTGTTTTCTTCATCAATAAGTTCTTGTATGCTTGATACTCCATCACCTATAACAGACGGTGGATATCTCAGGGCTGCTGCCACCATTTTTCCACCAACCACAACAATACGGTGGTCATCCCCTGTAATTTGTTCTTGTACAATAACTTTGCTTGTTCCAGTTGCAAAAGAATATGTAAGCCCCTTTGTAAATTCTTCAAGTGTATCAATCCCAACAGCAACTCCGTCTCCATGTGTTCCATCAACTGGTTTTGTCACCAGAGGAAATTCTAAGCTATACTTTTGTATAAAAGCTGCTGGATCTTTGAGGTCCTTTTTAAAGGCATATTTTGTTCCAGGAATACGCACTCCTGCGTGTTCTAAAATAATATATGTATGATCTTTATATTTCGATAAACGAAAGCCTAATGATGTGTTGATACCACAATCAACGTTTTTTGAGAGAAAAGTCTTTCCTTCCCCAGAGAGAGTAAAAAGATTTTTTCCAGCATGTATAACGTTTACACTGTACCCTCTAGATTCTGCCTCGCTTGCAACGAGCTCGCTAGAGATAGACCATTTTCAGAGTCTATCAGGATTCAAGTTTGGTGTTTTCATACCAATATGTTTTTAAAAAATATTCACAAGATTACCAAATAAAATACTGCTCTCTCAATATTCTATTTCTACTATATCACTATTCTAAGAGAAAAAACAAAATAAGTGTTCGCTTTCTGCTTGCTAATTTTTTAGATTATATTCTCATAGCTTCACGAATTCTTCACATAAGCTCAATAGAGACAAAAAAGCTATTTTATGAGAAAAATGCTTGTTTTTTATATCAAAATCATATTATATTTTTAGCGCCTGGTTATTATTTTCATATTTTTTTTATGACCTACTCTATAAAGACGCTTTCAAAAAAAGACGCCCTTTTGAAAGCAATGGTCACTGATGTTGCAGGGAGATTTCATGAACTCATTTTTCCTATTTCTATGTTAGGAGAGCTCTGTTCTACTGGGCTTGCTTTTGATGGATCATCTTTTGAATGAATCAACGTCGTAAATAATGCAGACGCTGTCTTACAATGACAAATAGAAACAATACTAAAATGTCCTGAGCATATTCAATCAACTCATAAAGAAGAATACTGGATTATTTGTAATATTTATGATACTGAATGAAATCCACACAGCAACTGTGTTCGGAGCCTACTACAAAATCTACAAACAGACCTCTCAGAAGCCTGGTCTGGATGAAAACTCTATCTCTGAGCAGAACCAGAAGGATACCTAATATCTGACAGATCAAAACTCCTCTCAACAGACGGATGAAATACGAGTTATTTCGATGCAAAATCAGATATCACTCCCATTATTTGAGAAATTACCAATACGCTCAGTGAGATAGGATTTGAGATCGAGCGAGCACATACCGAAGTTGGGCAAGAACAATTTGAAATCAATTGGAAATATGATACAGCTGAATACACAGCTGATAAAATTCAGCTTTATAAGCTCATCTGTCTCAAAGTCGCACGACTCTATGACTATGAAGTAACCTTTCTCCCTAAACCTTACCCAAATAGAAATGGTTCTGGGATGCACTACCATGTCTCTGTGAGCAATGAAAAAGGGAATCTTTTTTTTGATGCTACAGGAGAAAAAAACAGATATTTTTCAAAAGAATCTCTGAGCTTCCTCCAATCTATTTTGAATAATTCTCGAGCAATATCAGCGATAGCGAATAAGGCAGAGGCATCCTACGCTCGTCTCGTCCCAGGATTTGAAGCTCCTGTTGTTATTGCTATAGCATCTAAAAACAGATCCGCTGCCTGTAGAGTGCCAGCTGTTGAAGACCCGAATAAACTCAAAAAATGAATCAGAGCAGAGTTTCGTTTTCCAGACCCACTTGCAAATCCTTATCTACTCGCTTCAGCTTTTCTTGCTTGCTGACTCGAAGGGATAAAGAAAAAAATAAAATTTTGAGGTTTTAGCAATAAAAATTTATATGCTATGAATCTCGATGAGATTTATGCTGAATGATTTGAAATTCTTCCCCGAACACTATGAGAATCATATAATGAATTCACGCATAATCCTATTTTTAAAAAATATCTTGGAAAAAATATTTCTGAGGCACTGAGAGAAATCATACGAAAAGAAATTTGAGAATCTCAACCCTATGCAAATTATTTCTCGAGCCATAAGCATTATTTAGGATAAATGCTGAATAATACCATTTCATCAGACCATAGAGTTTTAATATTCTCCTAAGATCCTGATATTACTCGTAAAAAAATCGAGTTCTTCCAAGGCTTTTATAATATTTTCATCACTGCTGTGTCACTCAATATCAATCCAAAATTTTGCTTCAAAGGGTTTTCAAAAATTTGGTAAATTTTCTATTTTTGTGAGATTGACATTATTTGTAGCAAAGGCTCAGAGACATTTATATAGACTCGCTGGAATATGTCTTGCCTCTATGAGTAAGCTTGTTTTATTTTTTTGATTTTTATAATTGTATTTTTTTATATCTTTTGTAGGGCAAATTACTAAAAAACGAGTCGTATTTCCTGATTGGTCTTGTATTCATTCATCCAAAATATTAAGTCAATAAATCTCAGCTGCGAGATGTGATGAAACCGCTGCATATCATGGAAGTATATTTTGTGAAATATGTTTTGCTGCACCAGCAGTATCATAAAAATTTTCACGCTTCAGCCCATGAGCTTTTTGATAGTGATAGGTCTGATCGAGTGCCTGAGGATGAGAAATAACAGTCTTGATATCTGAAATATTTTTTTCTTTTGATACCAGACAATGATGAATCTCGAGGTTATAGGTTCCGATAATTGATGCATCAATACGAGAAAATGTAAATAAATTCGCATGAATTGGACCAGCATAAGAATTTTCTATTGGGAGAACCCCGATATTTCCTACTGCAATTTTTTCCCATACCGATTCAAACGTCCCACATCAAATGATATCAGCATCTGTATTTCAGAGCTCTTTTGCAACTTCTTGACTCGCTATGTGGCTATATGCTCATGGCTCTCACTGGTAATAAATTTTCATATTTTATATATTTATGATTTCATATTCATCTATACTATAGACATCTCCCGAATCTAAAAATATTTTTCCTTGTTCATATTTTTTGAGGACTCCTCTGTACCTATTATCAGAATAAATATGTTGCAAAGCAATAGGTTTCCCTATATTTTCTTTGAGTATTTCTATCTGTCTCCCAATCAAATAGATCACTTTATCGGTATATTTTTGTCATTGTTCGCAGGTGTCGTCTCATAGTGCATGACGAGCCTCAATAATATCTTGGCAAAATTTTTCATGATTTTTTTCTTTGACAGAAGTATGAAAATTTTTTGCGGTATCAAGAAATTTTTCATGCACTTCTCGCACCTCATCATTATACATCTGAATATCTGCGTAGAGTTGAGGATTTTGTCATATATACCTCCCAACTGAGGAAACTATCAGTTTATAAATAGGAGAAATAAAATTCATAGAATCTGCAATATCAAACTCTAAGCGCTTCATCGTCTCTCCAACTACAAACATATTCAAATGTGTCAATCCCTGTACAACAGCCATCATTTTATCATGATATTCTGGACTTGCTTCTATAACTCTGGCTTTTTGTGATTGTAAAAAATGTTTCAAAAAAATATATTCTCTCGTCTGTTTTACTGATGCTTTTGGAGTCAAAACACAGACCTGACCGGCTATCGAAGAAATATAGGGACCAAACATGGGATGGCTTGGTATAACCGTAATATCATTTCTCTGAGACATCACCCGACTTGGAAATTTTTTAATACTCGTTACATCTCCAACCACAGCTCAGGCTTTGATATGCGGAAGTGTTTCAGTAATGATTTTTTCTGTGAGGGAAATCGGGACAGCATATATCACAATATCTGCATTTTTCACAGAGGCTACAGCGTCATCTGAAAATTTTGCATTTAAATTATTCGCCAGTTCTTCTCAAACGACTCTGTTACGACCTACAATCGTGAGTGATATATGCTCTGAAAAATGCTCTACACCATATTCTGCAAGCCATTTTCAAAATCCTCTCGTTGCTCAAAGAATTGTTACATTATAGTGTTTCATAGCTTATTTTTTATCTCTATATATGATAACAGTGATAGGAAATACGATAAGTGCTTGGAAAATTCGCTTGATTCGTCTGAGTTTTCATGGAGATGTAAATATTCGGTAGAGCCATTCAAATCATAGATTTCTCCATAGTGCTGGAGCACGTTTTTGAAAACCAGTAAAATAATCAAAACTTGACCCCACTCAGAGTCCGAGACGAAGATTTGGGCAGATTTTTTTTGCATCGCAGAGGGATATTTCTTGTTTTTTCATCCCAAGTGTTGAGAAAAGAACTGTTGCATCAGACTGAGCAATTTCTTCTAAAATATCTTGCGAATTTTCATCGCTATATACATAAAAATCAAAAAGAAGTTTCGGGAATTTTTTCTCTAATTTTTTTCTAAAATTTTTTTGTGAGGCACATTTTGCCTGATCTTCTGGAAAATATGGATCTAAAATTGCGATTTTCACCGCATTTTTTTGTGCAAATACTACAAGGTCTGCTGTCAGATCACTTCCACAAATTCTATCTCCATATTTGTTATATAGGTAT